>PYAF01000609.1:567700-629857 GCA_007407185.1 Glycine tomentella
ATTGGCATTAATGTTGACGATGATGACTCAACCGTCGATACAAGTGTGAGTCAATTGTCGACACAACTACCTAACGTCAACAGAGAAGACGAAGTTGACGATGTTCATGCAAATCGTAATGATCATGATGAAGGAGAATTAATTAACATCACCTAATGTAATTTTTTTTAAACTATTGACGACTTGTACAATTTCATATATGTTTATGTGTTTTTGTTAACTTGTCACTTAACATAAATGTGTTTTTGTTTTTTACAGGATCATGACGACACCACCCAGCTCTCCTCCTCGTGCTGAGTCACCACATCCTCCTCCTGAGTCAGCAGCGGCTCATGCTGAGTCAGCACCTCCTGTTGAGTCAAGACCTTCGTCGTCTACAGCGAAAAAGACGAGGAAAGCAACACAGCTTAGGTCACTGGCTAGTAGAGCTCCTGGTGCTGACAGACCGGTTGTGCATGTGGATCCAGTCACAGGGAAGGCTGATGGTCCTCAGGCAAAGAAATTGAGGACCTATCTGGGATCGTGGCTAGAGACAAGGTGGATGTCACCCTTCCTAATTGGAAGGAAGTTCCTCAGTGCAGAAGGACTTGATTTGGGAGGACATTCAGGTATTACAATTTAAAGGTGTACCGTCTATTTTTAAGCATCACACAATTAAAAGGTTGTTCACCTTACTTTTAAACTGACTTCCTTTTAATGCAGGCTGAATTTGATATACCTGAAGTCTCCGACCATCGGACAAAGAAGAAGATTTTGCAGACAGTGGGCGAGCGCTGGAGGCAATTTAAATCAGACTTGACAAGGAAATGGGTCCTCACAGAAGGCAACGACGATGATGCCGATGCTGTATGCGAAAAATACGACATTAGTAAGGAACAGTGGACCCAATTCTGTGAGAGTAGGCGAGCGGCTTCCTGGGAGGTTAGTTGTTTTACAAAACATTACAATTTCACCGTTAAGTCTTCATACCGTCTCTTATTTGTAACCCTATCTATCTAATTGTTACAGGATGTTAGAAAGAAGGCCCAGGCAATCCAAAAGCTTAACACCGCCCCTCACGTGTTATCCCGCGGGGGTTACGACTTGCTCGAGAAGAGATTGATGGAGGAAAAACAAAAGAAGCAATCAGAGGGAGCAACTCGTGATGACAGCACGGAGATCATCATTCATCCTCCGTCCCCTGTGCGCCGACATGTGAAGTGGAAGCTGGCTCGCATGAAGAAAAGCGGCGAGATGACTTCAGAGGCGGCACGCGAGATTGCTGAGAGGATTGTAAGTCAATCAACAATCTTATACACATTTACTGAATTTTTGCATCACAAATAACAAAACTAACGTTCTACTGTAATTCGATTGCAGGATTCCCTGGAAGAGCAAGCCACACAGGGTTCTTTTGTCGCCAGTGGTCATCAGGATGTCCTGACTGCTCCCATTGGACGACCAGAGCATCCCGGCCGTGTCCGTGGTGCTGGAGCCGGTGTGACCATCACACAGTACTTCGGACCGGCTCTATCATCCTCTCGCAAGTCGAAGTCTGCATCCATGGCGCTTGAAGACTTGGATCGCCTGAAAGACAACATCAGGGTAGAGCTGGAGCAGTCCATCACTGATCGTCTTACACAATCGATCACTGAAAGAGTTACGCAACAAGTGATGATGAGCTTCAGCCAACTGCAGTCCCAAATGCAGTCTCAGGGTGCCATGCAGCCTCCGGAGGTTGAGTTCATGTCCCATTGGTGACCGTGTCAGCACCAAGGGAAGCTGTGTCGACCCATCGGGCAATGACCCTGACACGGGTGCATCTGACAGGCGTAGGTTGTATGTGGATGACAATCTTCCCCGCCTTGTTGCCCTTGGCAAAGTTCATGAGGGATCGACGATCGTGCACAGCATCCCTCTTGCCGCTGATCAGGTAAAGGTCAGTGTTGAGGAAGTACGCGATGCTGATGCTCGCGTCCCTGTTCCCACTGACGAGGTTCAGTTAGTGGGGAAGACACTTAACACTTTCCTTGCTTGGCCGACACATCTTGTACAGACAATTTTGGAACAGGTTAATAATATTTGCCTTATGTCTTCTAATTTACGAATGATTTCTCACAACTCAAGTTAACCTCATCGTTCACTTTTGCTTGTGTTATTGGTGTAGGATAAACAACAACCCAAGGGACCGGCGAAAGCTGTAGATAAGCCGGAACATTTTTCTGATCCCTTGTACCAGATAGTATTGACCATCCCCCATCTTTTCCTCAGACCCTTCCAGGTGCCATGGGACCCGACGATGTTCGGGGTGCATAATGAAAAATTTCCATTGTACATCAAGCATGAGGATATTTCGGAGATCATCCATGGTGGTCAATGTCTCAACATCTCCGTTATACAATTGTGGATTCTGTAAGTCACTTTCAATTGAGTAGCATTACTTGGTGCATTGTTTTATATTCTAGCATAACTGACTTTATTTTCACCATACAATAGGTATATGAATGAATTAAGTCTGCTATCGAATCATGCCGATGTGTATGGATTCCTCGAGCCACGGTCCATACAGAGATCTGGCCAATCTCAATTTGACATCGAGGACTATATGAAGAAATGGATGCAGACTTCACAGAAAAATGTCTACCTTGCGCCGTATTTGAATGGGTAAGTATAAATGACAATCACAATTTAATTAATGTCTGCAGTATAATAACTTGTTTTTGACAATGCAATTCACATTGGCAACTGGTACTTATATGTCCGAAGGCCAATGTAGTTGTCTGGTTCTGTTCATTGCATAACAGGCCTGATAACTACCTTAAAGGAATTATTAACAGGTAGGTTCTATTTTGTAACATCATTTATGTTATTTCTATAGTTGTGTGTGTAAATTGTATACTATGCATGGTTGTTTGTCTTTAACAGTGCTTTGAAGGGAGTCGATGACACTCCAGCAAATAAATCAAAGGCTACAACAAAATGGATTGCGCTTAAAGTATGTCTCTTAATAAATCATGGTTTATGTATTGAAATTAATTTTTATAACTATTTACGCTATTTGTCATTTAACTTTGACTATGTTTTTCAATTTAGTGTAATAAGCAAACAGGAAGCACTGAGTGTGGCTATTATATCATGCATTGGATGCAGACAATAGTCCAAGGAGGCTTCACAGATAAATGGGAGATGGTAATTACTTCTCTACTTCAAAACTACTTGTTTTGTTTACTTGTTTTTGTTTTGTACTTATTAAATGTTTTGTTGTGTCATGCAGTATTTCACCGATCAAAGACCATTGGAGGTCGACACCTTCAAGGCGATTAGGGTTAAATGGGCGCAATTTTTTCTTAAGATTAGAGATGATGTATTAGTAGATTAGGTGGTTTATTAGATTTTTCTTTGGAAAACCGATGTTGTTACATAAAATCAGCATCGGTTTTCCAAAGAGAACCGATGTTGATTTTGTCTAACAACATCGGTTTTCTTTGTAAAACCGATGTTGTTACATAAAATCAACATCGGTTTCCTATAAAATCGATGTTATTGTGTTAACTAACATCGGTTTTGAATAGAAACCAATGTTGTTATAGCATCTTTTACACTTTTTATGTTGTCATTTATCAGATATCCACATCGGTTATTGATGGGAAACCGATGTTATCTAGTTTGGTTAACATCGGTTTTGAAAATCGATGTTAACTTGCAGACTTTCAACGTCGCCTGATTCAACATCGGTTCAAAATCGATGTGAAATGTCGAAAATAACCGATGTAGAAGGCTGTATTTCTAGTAGTGATAATATAAACGTTATATAATTATATATATATATATATATATATATATATATATATATTAACCTTAATATAAGCTAACATATATAAATTTTGTTCTTTTAATTATTTTCTATTAGAGTTTCTTTTTTAACTAAGAGTAAATTGTATCTATATGTATTAATTATTTAATTTGAGGATATTTAGTTATATTGAATTATAAAAAATAATTAAAATAATTAAAGAATTTTTTGTGCATAATTAAGAAAGAAAACCAAATTTTCCTAAATTAAAAATTAGAAACCATGATCACCATCAGCATCAATAGAGAGAAAGAAGTGATGGAAATTCAGTGTTGCCATCACCCACAACCGCCACGAAAGGTGTGGCTGTCCCTGTTGCTGTGTGTGACATCTCTATCACGCGAAACCTTGTTTCACACGACGGCCCGCCACGAAATTGCAACATAATTCCTCTCCTTGTAGTCGCACATGGCCTAATTGCGTGGGTTTCCCAGTTAGCTTATTCCCCTATGGTTTCTGGGTTGATCAACAACCTTCGGTTTTTGTTTAATTGTATACTATTTTGCAAATTTTCTCTCAAGTTTATTTCAGACATTTTCTCTCTTATATATTTTTATAATTTCGCAAATTTTATCTATTCGTTAATTAATTATTAATGTAGATTGACATGCAAATTTGAAAGTAAAGATAAAAATATAATTAAACTTTTAGAAAAAGAAATAGAAGTATTAGAAATGAAATTTGAACCCTTAACTCATTCCTTCACTACTATCAAAGTGACAAAGTTATATGACTTATTTAATTTATATATAAGAAAAATTATTTTATGCATATCATTACTACAGTAGTCTTTTAGTCTCTCAAAATATGACCATTATTTAAAAAAGGTGTGACTAGGCCTTTAGAAAAATGACAAAAAGTATTGCACGTGGGATTTGAACCTTGACTCCTTGCTTTCCGGTTCCACACCAAAGTCACTAATTCATTTAGTCTGCTTAATTTATAAATAAAGAGTGATGATACATTGGACATTCATATTATTTAATATCTAATTAATAAATAGTTTTTATATTTTATTTCTCTATTCATGTTAAATTATAATACATATAATAGTTATACTTTTCTCACTTTTATCTCTCTCACTAGGAGTCAATTGACAGATTGGGTGCTTATGTATAATTTTAAATAAATAAAATATATTTATATATATTAATTATGCATTAGTTAATTGCATTTTTGGTATCACAAAATATGACCGTTGTGCAAATTTAATTTTGATTTAATATTAAATATATTTTTAATTAAAAAGTAAAAATAATATGAATATTATTGTATTAAAATAAATAATATAGTATAAGTGATATAATGAAAAATAATAGATATATGAAAAAAAGAGGTGGAAAAGTAGGTGAAATAGAAAGTAACTATATGTTTATATGTTTATGAGAGCATTTAAAATCGCTTATAAAAAAATGTAAGATAGTTCAAGTTGTCCACCTTGATCAAATTTTAGAGATGATCTGCTCCAATTAAGAAACAGTATTTATAAAATATTTATTTTTAATTTTTAATTTAATTAGACAAATTTAATAAATTTTTAATGAGGTGTAATATTTAAGATAGGTATTTATATAATTAATTATTATCATCTTAATTTAACTAATAAATAGATTTATATAATTTAATAAATAAAAGTATAATTTAAAAAAGACAGTAATGATACTTTTGACAGTATTTAATCCTGTGAATAGATTCATAAAATATAAAAAAATAGTTTCATTATTTTTTTGTATATTTAATTAGTACTATAAGTGACATTTTCAATCTTTCAATTTCAGGAATGAATCATATATTTATACTAATAAATCATAAATATAGTATTATTAATCCCTTTCAAAAAAAATCATTAGAATGCATTAAATTAGCTCAAGCATGATCAACTCGACTAGTATACATATTTATTATACATGATGTTAATTAGATCCTTTTAATTGTACAAGCCTAGTTGAGCTGGTACACCTGTGCCATTGATCCATGTCCCTTGCAAGAAAGCCTCAACCGTGTACCTGGTAGCCTCATCCCTATTGATGATTTTGCGGCCAGGCCAATTAACCCTAGCAGTGGTGCTAGAACCAGCCCCATTGTTGTTGTACTCACCATAGTAAAGTGTGCTTAGGGCAAAGTTCCCTTCCCAAGGAAGAAACCCATCAGGGTGAATTAGGTCATCAATTTGAGACTCCATGATGATGGTTCTTGAATACTCCTTCCACGGCCTTCCGAGGTAGTTCCTGATTGTGTCCTTGACGGGTACCAAGTCGGCGTCGGCCTTGATCAGGCATTTCTGGAGGACGAAGCCGGTGTTCTCCTGCTTGTCGAGCCTCCCTTGTGCTGTCACGATGTTCTGCTGGTTCTCCAGTGGCTTTCTTACCGCCATGGTGCAGTTCTGGAACACCGCGGAGGCGTCACCGAAGATGAAGTCGATTGTTCCAGAGATGTAGCAGTCGCGGTAGAATTGTCTGTGGGTTTGGGCGTAGAGAGTGTCTTGGTAGCCCTCGAAGGCGCAGTTGAAGAATAGGGCTCGGTCGGCTTGCACTCTTGCGGCCACTGCTTGGTGCTTCTCTGCACCGGCTGTGTTTCTGAATCCCATGTCTTTGCCCAAGAATCCCTCACCAAGTACAACTGCATTGTTCATGCAAAAATGGTGTTGAGTAATAGAGGCATGAGGAAATAACGCTAACAATTATATATTCGTTGTTATCAGTTTTTTTGTTTTTTGTCTGTAAAAATATCTTTATTATTAGTTGAATTATTGTTATTATTAACTTCACAATTATATTTTGTAATTAGAGTGAATGACTAATATTTTAGGGAGTTTATATTTATTTTAAAAAATTGATACTAATTCCTATTCTATTTATAAAAATCAAGTGATATTATTTTTCTTATAAATAAAATCAGAGACAATATCTCTTAACAAATATTTTTCAATATCTACGAGTCAAGAAATTGAATTTTAATCACATGTATAAATTGTTGATGTGGTACAAATGAGATTGAGTGAGAAGGGAGTTTAAACTTACCAAATGATGCAGTTTGGAAGGTCCTGACTCCATCCACGAAATTTTTGTTTCCAGTGACGATACTCTTCTGCTGTCCGTCACCGTACATGGTTAAATTTACCATTTTCTTTGTCACTGTCACCGTCTCATCGTACACTCCTTCTTTAACATAAACCACGTACCTGCATCAAAAATAAATCCCTTGCATGAATATGCATAAACACTATAATATATTGAAGGTATATAGTGTGTTGCACATTAATTTCAAAAAGTTGTTTTTTCTCTCCAGAAAATAAGTTAATAAATAGGTCTAAAATTTATAAGAAACATGTGATATGATAGTGTATTTTATCCTATACCTTGTTTTTTATAAAAGTGACCCAAAGTAGTAAAAAGAATTGTACCTTCCGACGTAGTTTGGTGGGATGGCAGCCAAAGCTTCAGAGATGGTTTTCAAGTTTCCGCTGCCATCTTGAGCCACGGTAACATTAGGTGTTGGCTTCTCATTTGATCCCAAGAACTCGGATGGACCGGCCCAAACAGGAACTGGGCCAGTCCATGTAGGAACTGAACCAGCAGCCCAAGAAGGAACTGGACCAGGAGCAACACCAGGAGCAGGAGCAACACCAGGAGCATGAGCAACACCAAAAGCAGAAGCAACACCAGGAGCAGAAGCAGAACCAAAACCAAAGGCATAAGGATTAGAACCAAACACAGACCCAGCACCAGCACCAGCACCAGCAGCGGCACCAGCAGCAGAACCAGAAGCAGTAGGTGCCAGTGCATCATCACTGGCAATCTCCAAAGGAAGATGAACCTCCCCGGCGCCTTGGAAGATCGAAAAGAAGGAAGAGAACTGCGAAACAACCGCAAGAGAATTGCTCACAAGCTCCCTAGAGTCAGTAAAAAGGTTGCTGAACTCATCCTTGATCTTCCCTTCGGGGAAACCATCAATGCAGGTTTGTTGGTAAGACATAACAGCACTGAGCCAGTTGTTCAGTTCAGCACCCTTTGTGGAGAGCTTGTCCGCGTCGTTGTCGCCGACCTCGGTGATCGACAACTCAAGCTCTTCCTTGGCGTCCTTGAACAAACCCTTGCAATCCTCGTACGCACCCTTCTCGTCCTCGGAGGCATTTTCCATCATCTTTGCAGTTCCACCGAAGGCCTTGGTAACCTCCTGCTCCGCAAGAATCATTGACACCATGATAAGATCCTTGGGTTGAGCCAATTTGGGGTCCTTCTTTAGGGCTTCTCCGAGCGTGTTTTCGCATTTGTCTTTGTATTCTGCGGATCCGCAGATCATTTTCACCAGCCTGGAGTTCTGATCCACGTGCGTCGTGGCGGTGCTCTGTGGCATTGGGGTGGCGTGCTTTGCATTATTAGTGCCTGTTCTTTGGACAACGACGAATGCAGCAGCGCCTACGACGCACGCGAGGAGTATAGCGGAGACGACGCCAATGAGGATCTTCTTCTTCATCTTGAGCCTCTCCTCGTTCCTCCGCCTCTCGGTGATCATGTCGAAATCCTGGAACGCCATTGTTGTTGCGGTTCGGTTTGGTTCGGTTTTTTGGCAAATTATTAGTGTGTCTAAGGCAGAGGGGGAGACTCTGCCCTAGACTTAAGGGACAATGGATATGGTGAAAGAGAAAAGAGAACCGAGCGATGCTTGGTTTAATGTTAGTCTCTTTCCCCTTTGCTTTCTTGCATGAGCGTTTGGGATTTTATCATTGTTTGGGCATGCACGTGTGGACGAGAGATGTGTCAGGTGTTTCTATTTTTGGAAGTTGGTTAAGGACTGCAAAGAATAATACGGTGATGAGAGGTAGCTATTCACTTCTTGCCAACTTCTTTGCTCTCAGACTCAGACCAGGTTTGAAAACTCTTTTCTATGTTCTGTCCATTTCCAAAAATAAGACAACACTTGTGGTAATAAAATTACAAGTAGAAATATGTTGTATGACAAGTAACAGCTTTGTTAGTTTGGTCATTATGATTTACGCCATCTTCCTCCTAATAAAGTCATTTTAAGTGATAAGGTTTGGAATCATGATTAATAATTAAAAAATTTATGGTTGATAATGTAATAATTATATAAATTATTTAACGTGCAATTAAGTATTTTTGTCGTAATTTTAATTATTAAGCTTTTAGTATCGTTTTTCACATTATACTTCATTTTTCAGCGTGTATTATATGTATTTCGGTAATGATAAATGGATATTCATATATTAATAAACACTTAATATTTGATAATTGTTTTTATTGTCATACAAATATTTCTTTTTGTTTCTCAAAGTGTCAAATAACATTATCTATACATCTTTAGCCTGTGTATTTTCAAAGAGTGAAGTCCGGTGTCAAGACAACAAAATTAGACCAAAGGGCACGTTGTCCTTCTAGGGGACTAATTTGTCAATATGCATGATACATAATTTTGAATCGAAGGAGTAATTCAATTTAATGCGTAATTCTTTTAGGGACTTATTTTCCTGTAGTTATGTGTTGTATGGGGCTAATTTACCAATTATATAATTGAATGAGACATGATGGAAGGACTTAAGTGTTCAATAGGAAAAAATTTCAAGAACTATTTTGCTTCTAAAGATCTTTTAGGAATTAAATTGCTATCACCAATATCTTTAAGGGACAAAAATCAGAGTCTGTTCTTACTTGTTACTCCATTCCATCAAATATCATTGTTAAATGATGATGTATTAACTACATGACTTCATATTTGGACCACTAATTTAATATAGTAGTCATGTGATCAAAATGTATGTATGTTCTGGTTACTTTATGATACTACAAATTTTTGGTAGTGTAAAACTGCCAGAAAACAATTTGAAGATTTGAACAAAAAAAATAGAGAAAAATATGTACTAAACAAAATTAACAACCCAGAATATACAAGTCAATGACTCACTTGAAAATTCTAGTGATATCGAAATCCATCGTCATCACCTCTCTCTTACCACCATCATCGCCTTGTGTTCAATCTTTGTGCACAATGTTACCTATGAAGCAAAAGAGTTTGTGGAAGAAAGATTAAAATAGAAGGGTTTAGTATGTGTTTGAGAAGTGGGGGTAAGGAATTAAGATTTGAAATGGTTCAAAGTTGTGCGCGTTCTTTAGTTTTGGCGGATACGGTTTTCATTGTGACTTTAGTGGTTTCTCATTTTGCTAATTTTGTTTACCGTAAGTTGCCTATTTTGTGTTTTGGATATTGGGTTAATGGGTTGTTGATTTGTAAGTTGAGAACTTGTTATCACATCTCTTTTATTTATTTATTTATTTCTTCTATTTTTCAAATCCATTCTCGAGTTGTTTTGTTTTACACTGCCAAAAAATTTGTAGTGACTTAGAAAATTTAAAAATATGTTAAACCAATAATATTTTACCACGCAATACAAAAAAATTATATTTTAGTGGCGGCTAAAAACCGTCACAAAATTAATTTTTGACAGTCAAGATTGATTATCAGAGGTAATGATGTTAGAAAAAACTGTGACGATTTTTAGATGAACGCTGATAATTCTGTCAAAAAAATTATGACGGCTAAAAGTTGTCACAAAATTTATTTTTCACTTTTTTTTTATTTTTTCATGGTTTCTATTTCTGGCAGTCTAAAAACTGTCACAAAGTACGTTTTTGCTTTTTTTTTTGTGCCAAAAATTGTATTTTTTATTAAAAAAACTCATTAATATTTATCTAGTTTTAATCATTTCCATTAGTTCTATAATTATTTTCACAACTTGAATGTATTTCACAACTTCAATAGGATTTTATGATGATTTTTGTCATTAATTTAATGAAATTCAACAAAATTTGATCACAATCTTCCATACTTAGAACCTTGTCTTTGTCAATATATTTATTTATGCAATTAAAAATATCAAACATAATTTCAACATGCATAAAACTTAGTGTAATAACAAGCTTCAAGTTGAAACAATGTGCATGCATAATGTGTTCAAGTAAGAAAATCTAATTAGTCAAACCATTGAAATTTTGAAACATATAGTATAATGTTGATGTTCCAAAACAATAAAATCTATGTTAATAAATTTAGTAAGTACAGGTTAAGCAGGAAGAATAACACATGCCAATTCTCTTGGATTTAACTCCTCAAGGGGGTGCATTTGAGAGGGTAAAGTGTAAAGTGCAGAGTGATGATTGATGATTAGAAAATCAATGGATAAGACTATGATAAAATATATACACTTACAACAAATTATGAAGTTGATAAAATATTAATCATGAATTGGACTTCTCACTCTAACCTCAAAAGTGCATCCCAATCTTGAGTAAAGTCCAATTTAATAGTCACATACGAACTAATGTCATGCCAAATATCAACCTATAGGCTTTAGCATCAAATTATAGATCTTTTTTTATAACCAAGAGGTATCCAGGACTTCTATTTGGTATCAAATTATAGTTAAAAGTTATATATAACCCATCATGAAAATTGCCCTGTATTCAATATGAGATCCAGAAACAATAACTAGTTAAAAATAATTTAGCATGTCTTCTGTAAATACATCACGACTAACCTCTATTGGCCACATTGGTTCAGTTAGTTCACCAACAGTAGCAAAAGGGTTGAAAACAATCTCTGCACCATTCAAGCCAAAGGCTAACCAATTTAAAGGATGGTGCCTGCCATAATATATATTAATGGCAATCTTTACAAATGTTGTTTCAAATACAGGGTGGCCAGTATTTCCTTCCATATAATATGTGCTTTCATTGAAGTCTCCAACTCTTGGTATATGGTTCTGCCAAATGTTGTGTTCATGAAATGGTAAAAGTACTGGCGGATCCATGTGTAATTGAGGGTGGGCAGATACACCCCCTCATTTCAATAAAATCACTAGTATTTGTCCTAAAATATTATATTTTACACCCATAATTTTATATTTTGTACCCTTTAATTTTATGTATTTAAACCTCATTACCAGTTCACATGTAAGAATAAGTAAATACACCATCTTATTTTAATAAAATGTAAAAAATATCATATTTTGCACCCCATAATTTTATATTTTGAACCCCTTAATTTTATGTATTTGAACCTCCTTACCAGTTCACATGTAAGAGTAAATAAATGCACCCTCTTATTTTAATAAAATACAAATATTTATCTTAAAACTTCATATTTTGTTCCTCTTATATTCGTGTTTGAATCCAACTATCCCATATAATAATGATAATTATCAATTTTTATTTTTTAAATAAATTGCCCCCCACTGATCTAGGGTCCTAGATCCGCCACTGGGTAAAAGGGAAGCTTTTTTGCATTAAAATTAGAAGCATAGAGCTTAGGAAATTACCTTCCTGTGTTTCCCAATTATATTGCCGTGATTTCCAATTACAACAGCAGTGTTCCATACAACCTCTCCATGGTTAATATCCCTCTCAAGAATTGGACTTATAATCACCATGTTATATTCACTACTACAAAATAGGCTTTTTACATCGGTTCTTTAGCCCTTTCTACGTCGGTTATACAAGAAGCAAATAGTGAAAACTGAAATATATTACAGAATATCAATGAATGGAAAAAAAATGTTATTAAGCTATTGACCTGCCTCATGCATGATATGTCAACTTCTATCAGAAACAAGGGAAATCTGTTAATGTAAAAGTTCCCATTTTTTCTCCCAACCACACAAATAACCATTAGTTACATTATTATAACATTCTCATGTCGTCTCAAATAATAAAATAAAATAACTAAAACACTTATTGTCTATTAATCTATTTATGTTTCTATATATGTACTTAGTAACATTATTTATGCACCTTGCGATTCCCATGTTTGGTCTAGACTATATAATGTCCAAAATGATTTCAATTTTTAGTTTGAATCTAGCAATTAGAAATTCTAATCTGAATCAAGCCTGTCAAACTTTTCTCGTTCACTATAAATAAACCTTTGACATCAACTCAAATTTCACTTTATGAGATATTTGCAGCATTAACCCGCAAAACACTTGCATCATGTTTAATAGCTCTTATTCATCATGTTTTTGTTAAGAAATCACATCCTCCTCTAGCATTCAAAAAATTATTCTAACTTCAAAGAAAAGAATTAGACATACAAAAAAGTTTCAACTAGTACAACAACAATAATAAATGCTTACATTTACAATAAAGCTTATGAAGGGATTTGAAGCCGGTTTCTGGGATGAATAAGCCTCAACTAGCAGAGCAAAAGCTTACAGGTTTGGATGCCATACAAGCCACAAGTTTTTTTTTACCTTCATATGTGTTACAGTGAGGTGCTAGTTCAGAATTAGTTCATCTGTCCATATATTGTTCAATGTAAAGCACATGCTCCATTTATCCTTAACAGAGATGCTCCTACAATGTTTTCATCTTCTTTCAAATCAAATAATAATAATAATAATAACAATAATCACCTCTTGTTGTGCAGGCGCAAGGGCTCCTTCAGAGCTTTTGCAATTAAGTCCCTTACTGCAGCCCCTTTGCTGGTATCAACACACATACCATAGTCCCACATAAGTTCATGATTGTCATCAGGATTGAGCCAAACTAACTGAAAAGGAATTCACAGTATAAATAGCTTGAATAATTAAGATTAAGAATCAAATATTGCAGTACCTCCCCATCAAGTATCGACAGCCTTGCCTCCCCATCAAGTATCGGCAGCCTTGGTGGAAGGGGTCTGATCCAGTGAGGACTTAATCCTTCCAATGAAAGATTTGACAACCCAACTACTGCCTCATCTTTATCTCCGACACCATGTTTAGGTTTTGTTCCAGGTCACAAATCAAACCTATAAATGAGTTGTTATAATAATTTAGAGCATATGAACTTTGAATTGATACTCTAGATTAGCTATAGGAAACCATTGAAGGGATGAAAAAAACAAAGTAAGATTTAATAAAAAGCTATATAAATTTATCAATCCACTGCATCGGGCCATATTCTAGTGAATCTGCATCACAACTTGGGGGAACTCATTACACAAGTATAAATAAACATCAAGTATTTGTGACCACTAATTCATCAAGTAACTCAAATTTACCTTCTCTACACAAACCCCCAAGTATCACATTGAATGTAACAGAATCTTCCTGGCACCCATTCTCCTTCATTTCTTCAAGCAACTCCATATCTTCATCACTTTTCCCATTCCTACATAAGAAATTGATCAAACTAGTGTAAGTAACCGCATCCGATTTCAAACCAGAGCCCTTCATCTCAGCCAAAACCCCTTTTGCATCTTCCAGCTTCCCAAATTTACACAAACCATCCACCAGAGTTGAGTAATTATACACAATTGGATAACATCCATTACTCTTCATAAACTCAATCACATTTCTAGCACGATCCGGTTTCCCTCCGCGGCAAAAGCTGTTGATCAAAACATTGTAAGTAAGAAGATCAGGAACAATGTGATCCCTTAAAACCATTTCCTCAAACAGATCAAAGGCTTCTTTGACTCTCCCATTTCCACAGAGTCCATCCGTAAGGGTCGAGTAAGTAACTAAATTAGGGTAAGAAAACTCAGACTTTCTCATTTCTTCTACAACCTCAAAAACAGAATCAAGATCCCCATATCTGCAATGGTACTTAACCAAGATATTAATCACACACACATTTGGCTTATGAGTTAAACCCCGTTTGGCGTGTAAAAGCAATTTTTTACCTAAATCGACGCGATTCGAATCAAGTAAGAGGTTGAGATAAGTGCTGAGGGCTTTGGGGCAGGGTTTTTCCCTAACAATTGGCTGAATGGAGAAGAAAGCGTAGAGAACAACGCTCAACTCTCTTCGTGCACCCTTCCTTCCTCTACTTCACCAGATCCATCATCACCACCCCTGTGTTGAAGTAGCATGCCCTCCGATGTGCGAACATTCCCGACAACCTTGGCTCCGACCAGATCTACATGGTGAAATACTTGGTGAAGTTGACGGAGCACTACTTCAGCGCGTCGATGGCACACGAGTCCAGAGTCTATCGTGAAGCATTCCAAGAAGCCACTATTCTCCGCATCAAAGAAGGCACAGGAGGGGTGACGTCGAGGGAGGGGAGGGGAAAGGATTTGGGGCTGAGGTATATGAGGACGAGGAGAGGAACGAGTGCGAGGGAAAATGAAAAGTTGAATACAAGTGATTGCGAGAATACAGATGGGTTGATGAAAAATAAAGACAGTCATATTAATTTCAAAGACGATTTTCATAGAAAACCGTCTTTGAAAAGATAATATTAAGACTGTTGGGCCGAAACCGATTTTGAAAAGTTTTAATTATTTACAAAAATACCACCATTACTTAAACGAAGACGATTTCGGAACAACCGTCTTTAAATTGGTGTCATAAAAAAGGCTTTTTTTAGTAGTGATTTCACTGCAAAGCTTTGCAAAAATTTTGTTGATTCCCCATCAACAGGTTCTGCAAATCCACCATTCAACATTTCAATATTTCAAAAAATAAAACAAATAAACCTTCTCTTTAACATTCTTGAAAAACATTTATAAGTCCAACATTTCAGGGAGTGCATGTTTATTAATACTCCTCAAATCTCCTCACCAAATAAAAAATAAGTAATTCAAAATATGCTAAAGTAACAAACTTGTTTCAAAAACTTTAAAACATAAAAGGCCCTTTCAGTGCACAAGGCTTCCATTTACTGAAGCCTTGGGAGAAAGATAGCCTTGCCTACTAAGTGTAGAGGCTAAGTCTAAGCCCATGACATCTAGAACCAGTTCCATTTAAAATTTGGAATTGGATTGATGATGTTTGACAACGCTAGAAGAAGTAGCATTTCAATTGGTAAAAGACTAAAAGATCATTTTTGTATTACATAGGACCAACTATACATCAGTTTTAGCACTTATCCTATGATCAAGTGAAGTGGGAAAGCGAAATTGAACTTGTAAATATCTCTGAGGTAGAAACTCTATTTTCACTACAGCTTCTATGTCCTGTCCAATTGAAATATAATCCTTTATATTCTTCTCCCGAATAAAAGAAGAAGAAAAATGAATTTAAGTAAAACAATTTCCACGAGAATCTGTCAATGAAAAATTATGCACTAGATATACAAGTCCAACTCAAACAATCTGTCATTAATTTTATCCGCTAAGAGATAACTGCTTCATGCGATAAGGTAAAATAAAAACTGTACTCAGAAACATAATCAACAAATAAAACTATAGAAGAAATAAATCATACATGCAATGAACATAATGCCTGAATACCAAATTTACTCCTTCGCCTAGCAGCTTCTAAAGAAGGAAATATAGACAATACTTTGCAATATATTATAGAAAGAGTCTTGCACATCTGTCCATGTAACTGCATAAGAAACAAGATCAATACTAGTTAGACTACATTACAGACAATAAAAATAAATTGTAACTTAATTGGATACAAATGCAAGAAAAAAATAGAGCAAGAAAATCAAAACTCAAACAGGCCCTTAATCAATATCACCAACAAACTAACACGGACATATACAGAGTACTTCGTATTAATATATATATATATATATATATATATAATAATCTATCTTTGGTAAGCCATAATATCAATCAGCAAAGAAGCATTGTCTTGTGCAAAAGTAAAAACTTGAAAAAATTAGTAATAAAGTTTCCATTAAGTCATAAAATCAATCAGCAAAGAAGCATTGTCCAGTGCAAAAGTAAAAACCTAAAAATTTAGTAATAAAGTTTCCATAATCCTAAGTCCTAACACTAATAGTAACAACAATGATCATTTTGGAAATCTGTAATTAATTTAATTTCAGTTGAATAATACAACAAAGGTGAAAATTAGAAGGTGTCCTCTTCAATGGCCTTTTCTATGAGTCGTTTGGAGAGACTCAAGGCTTTGATATCTGCCTGGGCTTCTGATAATTCTCTGTCCTTATCTACAAACATGCAACACCGTTAGTGAGAGTGAAGAAGCAAAATCAGGTTAAGAACTCGTTAGATCGAGTTACATTTTCACACCTCTCACTTCATTCTCCAACCGATTGAGCTCCACCTTCACCGGATTCGAACCGTGCAACAAGTTCATGAACTCGTCCACGTAGAGGTTCGGCCTCATCAAATGCGCACGCCTCTACAACGAGCTCTTCCCTTCCTTGAACAATCCAGACAATGCCAACGGTGGTGCTGGCGTGGCCACCGTCTCCTCCGCTCCTCCCTCACCGGAAACATCCGCCATGGCCAAACTAACATCCAAGTGCTATGAATGACATGCCAAAACCACTCCCAGCCAAATGTTGCTCCGAGCGAGAGTCACAAAGAAAATGTTGTAGCGACTGCTATGAGAACGAGACAATGGTTTTAGAGAGAGCAATTCGAAGATAGATGGTGTAACATCCCAAAAATTTAAATATGTTAGTTAGAGATACAAAGGGAAATTACAAAAATGCTTAAAGGAGAATGACCATATTACCCTTTTCCTTGATATGAGAATTACCATATTACTTTAGTAGAAATTACAAAAATGCCCCTGGAGTAAGTGTCAAATTATCAAAATGCCCTTGGATATTTTGATTAGATATATTGAAGTGGAAATTATAATAATACCCCTAAAGTGAGTAACAAACTACCAAAGTACCCTTAGATATTTTGTAGAGACTTGAGGAAATTACAGAAATACCCCTAGGATGACAAATTACCAAATTACCCTTAGTAATAGATAAATATCACAAGAAAACTAGGAGTACCTAAATTGGCTAAAAATTTATGATTAGGTAAGTCAGAAGATAAGTCTCTAAATTTTACTACCCAATATAATAAATGCAAGTAAATAAACCTTACAATAAAAATGAAAGAAAATTGCATGAATATTTAAAGCTATCATGAGCTATAGTTTCAGACCATGTGATAATATGATGAGGAGAATTATCGCATGAGAAACACCT
This sequence comes from Glycine tomentella, assembly GCA_007407185.1. NCBI lineage: Eukaryota > Viridiplantae > Streptophyta > Magnoliopsida > Fabales > Fabaceae > Glycine > Glycine tomentella. Next base: position 585,440 of record PYAF01000609.1, read on the forward strand.
GTGATGGTAGTGTGATACAAGAAGGATATAATAGAAGCTAATGGATTCAAGTGACAAGTTTAGAAGTGCTTAGAATATATTTAGTTATGATTAGTTAATTTAAGAAAAGAAACCAATCCTAGCTGTGTAGGATTTTGGGCAAAGGCTTAAGATTTTAAATGTATGCACAAATGTAACTAGTATATGGATTGGAAGACACATGAAGTACATTAAATATAAATTAAAAGAAACAAAAACATAAGACCAAGCAAGCTTATAAGTGAGATTTTTCAGCAAAATGGAAGTGAAAACATGTGTAGGTTAACGTGTAAGCTCTAGAACTTTGTATAAAAGATAATTTTGCAACCAAGCTTAGGAAAAATCATATTTGGCTTCTTGAAAACTCCATTCCACGTGCATAGGCCAGCCAATCTCAAAGGAATCTTGCTTTTTGCTTAGTAAGCATGCATTTAATGCATAAAATTAAAATATCTTAAGGTCATGATTACTTAGTTACTTTAGAACCAAACCAAAGACTAAGTTACATCCTAACTAATTTCTTTGCATCCTAACTAAATCTTTTCCTATAAATACCCCCTTGAATTAAAATTCTGCACAAGCCATGCTATTCCTCTCAAACTTACGATTAATTGCATTTTCTCTCTTCACTTCCTTCTTGATATAGAAACCATAGCCCTTCACTTCTATTGCCTCCTTCACCTTTCCAAAACATCAAATTCTAGGCAATACTTTCGTTCTTTCAACACCTTGAGGTGCAGCCAAATACTTGGAGGAATTGGAAGCAAACTTGTATGAGGTAGGTGAAGGTTTATATTTATTTATCACTTGATTCTTGAGATTATTCGAATGGTTTTGAGCTGAATTTTGGACTGTCTTTAAAATTTTATATGTCCCTCTGTACGTAACCAAACAAGGTGTTTGACTACTCATTTTAAAGCTTAGAATATCCTCTAGGATGTCCTAAAATATGGGACCAAAATAAGCAGTGATTCGTGCCCAGAATTTATTTAAACCCAAGCTGTTCAAAATTGTGCATACTCAAAACAGCCACTGCCACCCGTTTTAAAAAAAACTTATTTCTCTCTCATTGCTTACTCAAATAAGGTGTGTGATATATGGAATTGAAGATCTAAGTGTTAACTACAACATATAAAAAAATCATCTAAATATAAATTGTGCATTGCTTGCAGTCATGAAAAAACTAAGAGATGTCAGCGTTGACTTTTGAGTTTGCTAGCAGCCTTGGAGTGTTGTTATTAAGATGCTACAGCTAGATTTTTAGAACTCCAATTGAAGCACGTGATATCTTGTTAGAAAGCTTGGGAAGTCTAGTTTAACATACAAAAATATGGGAATTTAAAGACTTGTAAATTAGCATAGATTATAGGAAGAACTGAATCATATGTAGTAAGAAATCATGTTGTTATGATGTTCTTTGTTATGATTTTCTTGAAAAGTGTTTTTGTATGATGATGAAATCTTGATGTTTTGTGTCCTTCCAATTACTATATTATGCCTAGGTTATAATAAGTAACTAGAAGATGTTAATTTTTCTAACGTAAAATTTTTAACCAAAATGGATTGAGAAAAACTTATCTCAACCTTAGAAAATTACGCTTATATAGAGCCTGTAGAGACATTTTGATTTCTTTAATAAAGTACAACTTAGTAATAACTTGTAAATAATATTCCCTACAATAATAGTAATGCCTATATATTACAAAGCTTATAATAAAATACTACAAGTCCACAATATTAAAAGAAATCTTCTAACTTGTCCTCACTTTGTAGCTCCTCCTTTCGATTTACTTGTCTAAAAAGACACGGGAATATACTAAAATAGTGAGAATTCCAAAGAATTCCAGTAGGTGAAAATTTACTTATCATACAGCGTCATCGTCATCATTTCAGCTACTTCGGTTTATTAAGAAAACATGTGAACAATTATAGTTGATTTTTAATTTCATAAACATATAAACCAAAGTAGATTCGTTTTATTCACAAACACTTAAAAATAATCTCATACTTCATCATTAATGCAAGCATCATTTTCAATCATGTCAATGCATAGCTTAACCTTGTTATTTTCCTCTTTAATACCCTAAACTAGACAATGAGCTCATTACTAGACTTAGGTTCCTCCCGCAAGGTCGTGCTCAACTCAACTGTATCACACTTTGGGGTCCCATAGGGTCGTGCTCAACTTAACTGTATCACCCTTCAGCTATTATCTTTCTTTAGTCTTTCCCTCAGGGTCGTGCTCGGCTTAACCGTATCACCCTTCATGTCTTATCTTTTTATCTTTCTTAATGCACATGACATGCTCAATGACATGCAAAGCTACATAACTCATGTCATACAATTATGTCACAAACCATCAAGATTTCATCATCACAAAAGAAAATCATAACAAAAAACATCATAACATGCATATGATTCGGTTCTTCCTATAATCTATACCCATATAACAGTCATTAATTTCTCATATTTTAGTACGTTAAACTAGACTTCCTAAGCTTTCTAAAAAGGTATCACATGCCTCAATTGGAGTTATAAAACTCTAGATATAATATTTTAAAAATAGAACTTCAAATCTGTCAGCAGTATCAAAATTCCACACTAACATCTCCTAGTGTTTTAGCGATTTCAAGCAGTAAAAATTCTAGTTTTAGCTAAAATTTATATATGTTATAGTTTACATGCAGATCTTTAATTCCATATATCATACACCTTATTTGAGTAAGAAATGAGAGAGAAATAAATTTTGTAAAACGGATGGCAGAAGCTGTTTGGGTTTGGACAGTTTCGGACAGCTTGAGCTAAAATAATTTCTGGGAATGGTTCACAATTTATTTTGGTCTCATATTGTAGGAAAACATAGATGACATCCTAAGCTTTAAAATGAGTGGTTCAACATCTCATTTTGTTAAGTATAGAGGGAGATATGGAAATTTCAAAACAGTCCAAAATTCAGCTTACAGCCATACAAATAATCTCAAGAATCAAATGATAAATAAACCTAACTTTCACCTACCTCAAACAAGTTTGCTTCCAATTCCTCCAAGTATTTGGCTGCACCTCAAGGTATTGAAAGAACAAAATTATTGCCTAGAATTTGATGCTTTGGAAAGGTGAAGGAGGCAATAGAAGTGAAGGACTATGGTTTTTATATCAAGAATGAAGTGAGGAAGCAAAGTGAAGAGAGAAAATGCAATTGACCGTAAGTTTGAGGGGAATAGCATGGCTTGTGCAGAATTTTAATTCAAGGGGGTATTTATAGGAAAAGATTAGTTAGGTTGTAAAGAAATTAGTTAGGATGTAACTTAGTTAGTCTTTGGTCTGGTTCTAAAGTAACTAAGTAATCATGACCTTAAGATATTTTAATTTTATGCATTAAATGCATGCTTACTAAGCAAGAAGCAAGATTCCTTTGAGCTTGGCTGGCCTATGCACGTAGAATGGAGTTTTCAAGAAGCCAAATCTGATTTTTCCTAAGCTTGGTTGCAAAATTATCTTTTACACAAAGTTCTAGAGCTTACACGTTAACCTACATATGTTTTCACGTCCATTTTGCTGAAAAATCTCACTTATAAGCTTGCTTGGTCTTATGTTTTTGTTTCTTTTAATTTATATCTAGTTTAATGCTATTCCTCTCAAACTTACGGCTAATTGCATTTTCTCTCTTTACTTCCTTCTTGATATAGAAACCATAGCCCTTCATTTTTATTCCCTCCTTCACCTTTCGAAAACATCAAATTCTAGGCAATACTTTCGTTCTTTCAATACCTTGAGGTGCAACCAAATACTTGGAGGAATTGGAAGCAAACTTGTTTGAGGTAGGTGAAAGTTAGGTTTATTTATCATTTGATTCTTGAGATTATTTGTATGGTTGTAAGCTGAATTTTGGACTATTTTGAAATTTCCATATCTCCCTCTATACTTAACCAAACGAGATGTTGGATCACTCATTTTAAAGATTAGGATGTCCTCTATGTTGTCCTAAAATATGGGACCAAACTAAGTTGAGAATCATTCCCAAAAATTATTTTAGCTCAAGCTGTCCGAAACTGTCCACACCCAAATAGCTTCTGCCATGCGTTTTACAAAATTTATTTCTCTCTCATTTCTTACTCAAATAACATATATAAATTTCAGCTAAAACTAGAATTTTTACTGCTTGAAATCGTGAAAACACTAGGAGATGTTAGTGTGGAATTTTGAGACTGCTGGCAGATTTGAAGTTCTATTTTTAAAATATTATATCTAGAGTTTTATAACTCCAATTGAGGCATGTGATACCTTTTTATAAAGCTTAGGAAGTCTAGTTTAACATACTAAAAGATGAGAATTTAATGACTGTTATATGAGTATAGATTATAGGAAGAACCGAATCATATGTAGTAAGAAATCTTGTTGTTATGATGTTTTTTGTTATGATTTTCTTTTGTGCTGATGAAATCTTAATATTTTGTGACATAATTGTATGACATGAGTTATGTAGCTTTACATGTCATGTGCATTAAGAAAGATAAAAAGATAAGACTTTAAGGGTGATACGGATAAGCCGAGCATGACCCTGATGGTGCCCAAAGGGTGATACGGTTAAGCCGAGCACCACCCTGAGGGAAAGACTAAAGAAAGATAATACATGAAGGGTGATACAGTTAACCTGAGCACGATCCTGATGGTACCCAGTGGGTGATACGGTTAAACCGAGCACGACCCTGCGGGAAAGACATATTGACCCAAGGGTGATACAGTTAAGCTGAGCACGATCTTATGGAACCCCAAAGGGTGATACAGTTGAGCTGAGCACGACCTGCGGGAGCAACCTAAGTCTAGTAATGAGCTCATTATCTAGTTTAGGGATTTAAGATACATTAAATTAAATAGAAAGAGAAATCATGCATGAATGTGTGAAGATTTGTGATTGCATATGATGAATTTTAAGGTTTATGATGGCTTATGATGAATTTTAAGGTTTATGATCGCATATGATGAATTTTATGTTAAGGTGAAAGCTAATAAAGGATTTTCAATTAATTAAAATGAACCTACTTCTGGTTATATGTTTATGAAATTAAAATCAACTATAATTATTCACATATTTTCTTAAAAAACTGAAGTAGCTGGAATGATGATGATGACATTGTATGATAAGTCAGTCTTCACCTATTGGGAATTCTTTTGAATTCTCACTGTTTTAGTGCGTTCCTGTGTCATTCCAGACAAGTAAATCAAAGGAGCAGCTACAAATTGGGGACAAACTGGAAGATTTCTTTTAATGTTGCAGATTTTTAGTATTTTCCTATATGCTTTGTAGTATATGGACATTAATATTATTGTATGAAATATTATTTACAAGTTATTACTAAATTTGTAATTTATTAAATAGACCAAAAAGTCTCTACATACTCTATATAAGCGTAATTTCCATAACACAATTAAATTTCTAATATTGAGATAAGCTTTTCTCAATCGATTTTGGTTAAAAATATACGTTAGAAAAGTTAACATCTTTTAGTTACTTATTATGACCTAGGCATAATATAGTAATTGGAAGGATGTTACAGATGACAAGACTTTTCAGTTGCAATTTTTAAAAAAATATATTGGTGGTAGTACTTAGTTTTTTTTATATAAATTATAATTTTTTTGGCGGTTTATTGAGACGCCACAATAATATCGTCAAAAAAACATTATATTTTGTAGTGGATGCTGGGAAAGCGTAAAATTGTTGATGGAAATTTATCTAATGGAGACAATTTATTTTGTTACAGGACTTTATGTGTCATGAAAATTAAGTATTTTAGTTTTTGGTTCATAATGTTCATAGATTGGACCATATGTCTAGAAGACATATAAAGAAGTTTATGATGAAGTCTGCTTTACGAGCATCTGGTGTCGAACCTGTAAGTGCTTGTGAAAGGGCTTCCCTTGTAATTTATATGCACAGTAAATTTGTAGTTTTCAAAGGAAATTAATTTTCTTGATGTCTATTGTGGTGATCCTGTCACAGGGCACTAAAATTGAAATTTATGGATCTAATTGCCCTGAATGAATTGTGGCAATGAAGGTTTGACTCTTCTATAAACCCTTGCGTTCTCAAAGTTTTATCTCTTGTTCTTTCTATAAGGCTACCATATCATAGTACATAATCATGTTTATACTGGTGTAGGTTTGTTCTGCTCAAAGCTTTATTTGTGTGCCTCTCTATGACACCCTTGGTAAGTTTTCTTTGAAATGAAACTTGTTAAATAAATTCACGTATCCCCACTTCTCTCTCTCACACATCTTTATTGTTCTACGGTTAAGAATAGATATGATCCTAATCTAAGCCAATCTTCGAACTTTGTTCAAGGCCTGGTGCTGTAAATTTTATCATAGATCATCATGCAGAAGTAGATTTTGTATTCGTCCAAGATAAGAAGGTTAAATATTTTGTGCTATCAATTTTTTTAAAAATAATAATTAATATTCTGCTTCAGATAATTTTATAAATCTGAGATTCAGAGTAGCAGTTTATAGGTTCTTACTAAGTTCCTATACCATTTACATCTTTTAAATCCTGAATGTAAATCCTCAAAGCAACTGAAAGGTAAATTTAATTATAGGTGTTTCAATTTCAATATTTTTGTGCTTGAGCTAGCAGAACGATTAAATGAATTAAACTAAAATTGATTATGATTTTACAGCCATGGTGTGCTTCAATACATTAATAGAGGAAGAGAAAGCTAAAGCCACCGCAATTGGAGTTAAGCCATATTCGTGGCATGAATTCTTGCATTTCGTTAGTACTTAGTACGTAGGGAATTGGTCATTCAATGCATAAAATTATTTGCATAAAATTTAACCAACAGGTATTGGGAATAGAGAAAAATTGGCACACCACAAGAAACTATCAATTTTCCAGTAATTTATCCATATCACTGATGCCTGAAGTTGAATTTTTGATTTTTTTATATTATTATTAGTATATGTTGCTAGATACTTTATTGTTAATGATTCTATGCATTGAGATAGTTTTGAGAGTGATATATCATGTTGAGGTAAGTCTGAATCATGCATATTCATAATGTATCAAATTGTACTTATAACTCTACTCATTCAATAATCTTGGATTTTCATCATTTTTTTCTTTTTGTAACTTGAATTTCTAAGAATATGATGATTGTTAGCTAAGGATGGGCTATCTCCAGTTCTAATCCTTGCCAATGAATTATGCACTCTTTAGAGTTTAGTAATTAGATTTATTATAATACTTGGTTTTAATTTACGTATCCTATTATATATTGCATATTGGTTTGCTTTGTGGCATTAATTAGTAATTATAATGTATTAAATGTGCAGGCAACTTCAATTTCGAAGGGCCAGTGCCTCCTATTGTCCCCCTTTCTTTAGGGTCTCTTGGCTTTATGACCCCTTTCTGTATCCTCCAACGTGTGCTCATGCATATTTTATCGACAAAAGTATTTAATGTAGCCCTATAGGAACAATATCTAATTAATTGGTTCATGAAATAATAAAATATGGACTTTTTTTTAAAAAAAAAAAAGACATTTTAATACGGTTATCTAAAAAATCGTCTAAGAATTCTTAATTTTTAAATTTTTTTATATAAAAAACATTTCTAAGAAGGTTTTTCCGCAAAAACTGTCTTAGAAAGTAGTTTTTAAGACGGTTTTTCAGATAACCATCTTAAATATGTATTTAAAAAAATTAAGAATTCTAAGACAATTATCTGAAAAGTTGTCTTAGAAAGTATATTTTTCTAAGACAGTTTTCGCAGAAACCCGTCTTAGAAATGTCTTTTTTTTTAAATTAAAAAAATTGAGATTTCTAAGATAGTTCTCCGCAAAAATCTTCTTGGAAAGTATTCTAAGAAGATTTTTACGAAAAAATATTAGAAATGTATTTTTTAAAAAAATAAAAATAAAAATTGAGATTTCTAAGATGGTTCTCCACAAAAATCGCCTTAGAAAGTAGACCTTCTAAGATGGCTTTTGGGAAAAATCGTCTTAAAAGATTCACTTTCTAAGACGGTTTTCCATAGAACCGTCGTAGAAATATCAATTTTTTTTTATTTTTTAAAATTATTTCTAAGACGGTTTTTCCAAGAAACGTCGTAGAAATTGTACCTTCTAAGACAGTTTGAAAACCGTTGTTGAAAGTATTGACTTTTGACGATGCTCGCTTCAAAGACGGTTGTACAGCCGTCGTTAAAAGACCTTTTTTCAGTAGTGTCACCATTCAGAAGCATTAAACTAAATTATTTTGGATCAATTTTTTCCTCTAAAATTTTTTTGATTATGTTTTTCAAAATTGTTTTTAAGAATCAAATGGCACAAAGATATTGTTCTTCCAATCCCATACCCTAGGTGTTCTTTGGTTCCTGACTTCCTAGTCTTGTCCACAGCCATGGTTTGTCTCCCTTTTTTAGGACATATGGCTATATATAAATTGTATTGTTAATGAAATTAAACCATTAAGCAATTTTGAGATTAAAGTTTGTCAATTGGGTTTTGTTTTCCCTTGAGTCTTTTTGTAGCAATTCATTTCTTTGTTTTGATGGTTAGTGTGGTTCATGTCAATAGAATTATAAATATTTAACCATTATTGATGGTCAAGAGGGATTTTATGGTAAGTAACATCATTGAAACCTTAATTTTTAATTGAACCAAATGGTGTCGTGTCATCCATGTAGCTTACTTAACCTAGTGGATAAGGTTTTGTTATTATAGTTATTGTAATTGTGATTACCCCATTTAATTTATTTTCACATTTTGCCTTTACGTTATCAAAGCACTTATAGAAACCAACAGAAATGGTGTCATGTGATTACTCCATTTAATTTATTTACATATTTTGCCTTTACGTTATCAAAGTACTTATAAAAACCAGCAGAAATAATTCCTGAGCAGAATTAGTTCATTGTAAGCTCATTTCCATGTTAGCTAACATGTTGTATGAGGTTTTTGATGAAGTTGTTGAGCTTCTACCTAGCACACAAAAGTTTCTCGTGAATCAACTTGATATGATTAGGGAGTTCAATTTCTTTTACACGAGGTATGCATGTTTTCAACCACAAACTTGATACATAAAGAGAGGACATCAAATGTAGGATTTATTATTATATCGATATCAATTTAAATCTATGAAGACTGTTTATATGGCCTACTTAGATAATAGTGTTAAGCATTGAACATTTATGTGTTATTTATAATAGGATTGTACAATAAAAGTAAAAGTGATTATATCTATCTATCTATCCACCCATCTCTATATAATCTAATTTTGAAAAAATAACACTTTCTAAAATGGTTCTTTAAAAAATTGTCTTAGAAAATGGACTTTCTAAGACGATTCTTTCTAAGACGATTTTTTAGAAAACCGTCTTAGGAAAACTATTTTCTAAGATGATTTTTTGAAGAACCGTTTTAAAAATGTCAATTTTTTAATATTTTTAAAACAAAAAAAATACATTCTAAGACGGTTTCGAAAAGAACCGATGTAGAAATCAAGATTCTAAGATAATTTAAAAATCGTGGTAGAAAGTGTTGACTTTTCACAACGACGATTTCAAAGATGGTTAAAAATAGTCGTGGAAAACCACAGAGAACTGTCTTTGAAAGCAATTTTTGTAGTAGTGCAATGAGTAGTATCATTATATATATTCTCCTATGCACACATGCAGCTAGCTAGTATCTCCTTAACCCCATTTTCCTTAACGAAGACACTTTTGGGAACTGATCAACCTTGAGCCTAGATGGCTAGTGGTTGTTATGCGCACCCACATTCTCCAACACCTTCCACACCTTCACCGACTTATCCAAACCCCCCACTATACAAAATCCATCTTCTCTCATTACACATCGCTTTTTCAGGATCCCTCTTCGCTACGAGACACTTAACATACCCAGTGTGCCCTGATAGAACACCAAACTCCCTGTCGTAGCCAAACACAACACCACCAACTTGTGCCCCCTCAAAACTTCTTTATGCTCCAATTTTATTTTCCAAACCCAATAACTCACCAACCCTTCAGAGGAACCTGCGTATAGAACATTCCCAAACCCAATAATTCACCAGTGTGTCGCTGTATTTGACGACAAGAATAAGGAAGATGAGTATAAAGTTGAAAAAAAGAACAAAAAACAAAAAAAGGAAGATAAAATCTCGACCGTTTATTTTAAAGTGAATAATATCAAATGATGCTATATAAAATTTATAATTTTAAAAATGATAAATTAGTCCATTGATATTTTGTTGATAAATTATTCCTATCGAATCAACACCTCACATGTTACTCTTTTCTCATTAGAATTCAGTCCTTAGTTATCACGTCAACATAGACATTAGATTTCATGGATCAAAATAACGACATGACTAATCTATGGCATTCTTACACATCTTTGGATTTGTGCAAATTTTTTGGAATTCATTTATTTCTTGCAAGGTGGCTTGTCAGGGACAAAAAATATAGTTTTTCATCTTTCGATGACTTATATGTTAACAAATTACACTTTTAAGGACAAATTTGATTATTTATTCAAAAATTAATTAACTTTATTAGATTGTGTCATTCTCGATTAAATAATCTTTTTTCCTAAACTATCTTTCATTAGAACTTGATATTAAACATAAAAAAGTCTTTGATCTTATTAAATGAAAAATATTTTAAAAATGATCTTATTGAATAAGGTTTTATTAATTGAGATTTATTTATATTTAAGATAAAAAAAATTATTGTTTATATTGGAGATCAGAGAAAGACTATATTTTGAACCATATATGACTTCATCTTTCTTGCCTTGATTCTCGACAGTTTGTTTCAGCTGTCATCCATCGTATTATTCACGGCCCCTTTAGACGTTGTATTCAGAATCCCTGTCCCTCGGTGACGATCAACATGCACATCAGCCAACAGGGAACTTTCGTGTACAGAAGAAAAACAAAAACAAGTTTTTTTTCTTTTTAAGAGACAGAAAAAAACAAACTTGATGGGAATAAAAGACTCGAAATTATCTGTATTAATTTGGAACAACACTAACTTTCTTTTTACGACCACTAGGACTGATTCTACTATGCTCCCGGTCCACTCACGCACCTTAATTTTAATTTATTACTTTCTTTAATGTAATTATATTTAAACCTAAAAAAAATCCTTATTACATTAATGTGCTCCTTTCTTGATTCAAAGCCAACAACAGCACGCATTAGGCCGTTTTTACTAGCTAGTATTGATGGTAAGTTATCTAAACAAACGAGTGTATGAGGAAGGTGAATCATAATGATGAAACTAACACAAATAACCTAGTACTTATTGGATAAGCTTATTTAGAAATATTTATAAAAGAAAAATAAAAAAATATTTTTTTCATAAATAAAAATTAACTCTATTAATTAATCATTAGCTAATATGCAATCAATATCTCCTTTTTCGAAGAAATGCATGACAAGTTTATATTATCTTCCAAGAGCAAGTTGCTACTCCCAAAAAGTAATTAATGTAACTTTTATTTTCTCATAATTTGCCTTTTATTTCATTTACTAATAAAAATAAGTCTTAAAAAAAACACAAAAAGGTGCTCCCACTTAAACTAGAAAAAGAGTTAAAGTAATTACTTAACTAGACAGAAATAATTAATATGTTAAAATTAAAATTAAATTATTTAAATAGTATCCGAGTTCAATCATTAACATAAATAATTTTTTGTTAAATTTTATTTATTTTTGTCAAACTTTGGATTACTCATAATTCTTTTTTTCTTACGAATCAGAAACTTAAAAAGAAAAGAAAAAAAGTGAGTGAATATGGAGGTGACAAATATTAATTCCAGCTATAATACATTAGCTCAAACCCCTTGTTACTCTAGATTCTAATCACTGTCCCCCCATCACTCTTATACCCCAAGTGTCCTATTTAAGGGTGCCAAAATTCAAATACTCAACATCTTCACCCATGCTTGCTTTCCAATATTACTTATTTCCATATTTTTCATAGCTTATTCTTATCATAAACTCTTCTTCCTTCTGTTTGCAATCTTCTTCTCACATACTTGTATCAACTCTTCCAATGTTTCTACAACAGTTCAAGTCGATTTCTCTTCCTTAAGATCTTTCTGCATAACCACCCCATACCCAGAAGTTTGTTTCAATTCACTGAATGTGTCTATCCCAATAGACACAAATCCAAACTCAAACAGCTACTTCATTCAGTCCCTCCAAGTAGCAATATCTGAGACCACTAAGCTGTTAAATCTCTTCAACAATGTTAGATACCCAAACATCAAAGAGAAGCAAAGAGGAGCAGTTCAAGATTGCAGGGAACTCCACCAATCCACATTGGCTTCTCTAAAAAGATCACTATCAGGGATCAGCTCCTCCAAAATAACCCTAATTGATGCAAGAATATACCTCAGTGCAGCCCTCTCCAACAAGAACACGTGTCTAGAAGGCCTAGATTCTGCTTCTGGTACCATGAAGCCAGTTCTGGTGAAATCTATGGTCAACACTTACAAACATGTAAGTAATTCTCTTTCAATTATCTCAAACCCTGAGATGGGGGCTCCTGAAAACCAGTCTTTGGTGGATGATCCAAAGTGGCTATCTACCACTGACCTAAGGTTCTTTCAAGACTCAGATGGGGATGAATATGACCCAAATGAAGTGATTGTTGTGGCTGCAGATGGAACTGCGAAATTTAGCACCATCACTGAAGCCATCAACTTTGCTCCAAATAACAGCAGGGATAGAACAGTGATCCGTGTCAAAGAAGGGATTTACAAGGAAAATGTGGTAATCCAAAGCTATAAGATCAACATTGTGATGCTTGGCGATGGAAGTGATGTCACTGTCATAACTGGTAACAGAAGCGTAGGTGATGGATGCACCACTTTCAATTCTGCAACTCTAGGTGAAGACGTTGAACCCTTTTTGTAATTTCGTGCAATTAATTATTTTTCATGCATTGGATTACCACTTGGAACAGGGCTGAGAAGTAAAGTAATATAAAATTAAAAAATTACTGGACCTTTATCTTTGTAAGTAGTAAAATTATGACTTAAATATATTTTTACTTTTTGTAAATTTGTATTTCTTTTGGTTTATGTTTTATTTTTAATTTTTAATCTATGTATGTTTGTATTTTTTTTTAATTTTGATTTTTGTGAGATATTTTAATCATTGTCAGTTTTTATAAATTTGTATTTTTCTTAATTTTAGTCCATGCATACTTATGGGACTATAAATAAAATAAATTAGAATCTTAAAGAGACTAAAATGAATAAAAAACTTATAGAAACTAAAATTGAAAAAATGTCAACTTAGAGGAACCAAAATTATAATTAAACCTAAATTTAATTAAGGTATGTTTAGTCAAGTTTATCCATTATTATTTTTAGAGAAAAAATAAAATAAGTTTCTCTCTAAGTTAAATTCAGCTTTATGTATAAACTAATTTGTGAAATTTTTTCATATAGCTCAAGAGTTTATACAAATTAGCTTGTACATAATTAATTTGTGGCAATTACATGATTATGCTCTCTATGTTTTTCAGCGGTCTCTGGTGAAGGATTTCTGGCACGTGATATAGCGTTTAACAACAGCGCAGGGCCGGAGAAGCAGCAAGCAGTAGCCTTGAGGGTAAATGCAGACTTAACTGCTTTTTACAGGTGTGCAATTCATGGTTACCAAGACACTTTATTCGTTCACTCCTTTAGACAATTCTATACAGATTGTGATATCTATGGGACCATAGATTTCATATTTGGAAATGCAGCAGTGTTTCTACAACGATGTAACATTGTATCCAGAAAACCACTGCCTGGCCAATACACTGTTATCACTGCACAATCCAGAGATAGCCCAAATGAGAACACTGGCATCTCAATCCAACACTGCTCAATCAAAGCTAACTTTGATGACTCTAGTGTGAAGAGCTACCTTGGGAGGCCATGGAGGGTATATTCTCGCACCGTTTACCTTGAGTCCTACATTGATGACTTCATTGACCCAAAGGGTTGGACAAAGTGGTCTAATGAGCAAGGATTGGACACCTTGTATTACGGAGAGTTTGACAATTATGGACCCGGTTCCAGCACTGATAACCGTGTACAATGGTCTGGGTACCATGTAATGGATTACGATGATGCCTTTAATTTCACAGTTTTAGAGTTCATTAATGATGGACATGATTGGCTTGAGTCTACTTTTTTTCCTTTTGAAGGGATTTGATCATACAAAATAGCTCTAGTTTGTTAATTGTTACACTACTTACAATTGTCACTGTCCTCTGGCTTATGGCTCTTATGGTAGAGTAACAATGTAAAATAAACAAAGGTTCGTGGATAGTTTTATATATACATGACACTGCTACTATTTAATATATGGCATCTCACCTGTAACATTACAATTTACAAATGTTGAAGTTTTGGACACCTATAAAAATATTCCATGTTGTATTGCTAATTTCTCCATTAATTCTACTACTATATTTTAAATTTAAGCTGTTACTTTTGTCTCAATGCAATCGTAGTCATATTGTAACCATTACGGGTATATTAACTGCTGGTGCAGTTTTGCAATTGCGTCTAGTAGGTAATAATTTCTCGCCCAGGTTTGGTCTGGTTAGATCCAGCGAAAAATTAACCTGATAACAGAAACCCACCAATTATTTTGGTTTATTTTAGTTTATGTTAATTAATGAAAGAATAGGCTAAAGTTTAATGGCTATATACAATGGCGACTGGCGAACCTCTATGTTGATGTCAGGGTGGACAAATGTATATTTCCTCAATTTCATAATATCACAAAAATTTATATTTTGTAACTCCTAATTTTATATTTAAATTTTCTAAACTATTTTCATGTATGGATAAGCAAATACACTTCGTATTTTAATGAAATTATAAATATTTATCTTAAAATTTATATTTGACACATTTAATTAATTTTGTGTTTAAACTTTCTATTTCATTTTTTTCACTCTTGTTATATCTTTATTTATATTTTCCTCTTCATAATATAATAATTATTATTAAATTTATTTCTTAAATAATTTGCCTCCAACAACTCATGGGACCTTAGATCTACCACCGGTTATATACTCATAGTGTAACATACAATTAATGGTGGATCCAAAAAAAAAAATTAGTGGAGGCAAAAAAATTATTATATTTTCATAGAAAATATATTATAATTTTTTACAAAATATACAATGTGTAGGTAAAAAAAAATCTAAAATACCTATGTTTTTACAAATTATAATTGTTTAGACATTTTCATATTTTAAAAACATTATATAATTTTTTTATTATAAATACTATAAAAACTGGAAAAATAAAATGATAAAATTAATATCAATTTATTCTCTTTTTTATCTATTATAACTTTAACATTCATTTAAAGTCAAAATTTTTTATGAGAGTAAAACTAATTTTTTGTTAGAGCAAAAAAAAAAATGTTATCATATATATTCATGTAAAAGAAATTTTTTTGTGGGGCAATTAGCCCACACCCAATAATGTGCATCCGTCATTATGTACAATTACAAATCATCACGAGCATCATAAATTTATTGATTTATATAATAACTATCACAAAGTGCAGGAAGAACTAGAATGATACGTGAATAATACAATGACAGTCAATAACGGAGAAAACGAGACCTGATTGTCATGGATATTGGATGCTAGCTAGTTCAGAGGAACACGAGGAGGGGAAGGAGACAGCTAAATCAAACCATCGAGAATCAAGGCAAGAATGACGGAGTTATGTCATAGCTCAACATATATAGCTAGGAGGGATCTCGTTGGAGACTGGAGTTTACATGACTTGACTTAGTTTATATTACTTGACTTGGGTTATGTAAATGGTAAATTATTAGTTTGAAAATTGAAATTAAGGTAATTAAAAGTATTTTTTTTTAAAATATAAGTTAATTTAATGAATTAAAAATATTGAGTAGAGTTAATTATTTAATTAGTCGACAAATATAAAAAATTATATTGACATGTTTTTATATATAGACAAAGCGTATTTTTAATTAATTATAATTTAAAAAATGAATTTTATTTGTTTTTGTTTAAAAATCATATTTTACTATAATTAAATAGACTTATAATTTCAAATATAATATAATAAAAGTTATTAAACAAATAGTTTAACATTTTATGTCGTCTTATTTAAGAATTGAGTTATTATTAGAAATATTATTTTATTCTTTAATTGCGTGTCAAATATAAATCATAAATACATTCTAGTTATATACACATGAGTACATGCATACATACGTAGACACATATATTAAAATAGTTTTTCTAATGTGTGCAACATTACACACAATAAGAGAATAATTAATGACTTGGTTTAGATTAATACTTTATACTAAGGATTATTTCAAACTAATTATTATATATATTTTCCTTATTTAGATGAATATATTCACTTTTATTCAAAATAATAAATATCTCTCATTTATTAAATAGATCAATTTCCTATAATATTCTTTCCTCCACAAAAACATAATATTTGTTTTTTGAAAAAAATTAAAATAATATTAAAACACCGTAATTATATTCATCAATTTTTCATTTCCTATATAACGTTTTTCATCTCTCCATGCAGTTTTAGATTAATTTTTTTGGGATATGTCTTTAAATTTTATAACATTTTTTAACTATAAAGCTTATATTTGTTTTACTTAAGTTTGAATGCCCATTTTTGGAGATATGTCTTTGAGTTGGGTTTAAAGGCCCAACTTTAGAAAGAAAGGGGCCCATTTTCTTAACTTTAACTTTCACCCCCACGCTAAAATTATGGGAGTTGCTATTGGCTTCTATGGATTTTGCTATGGACACATAATTTGTCAAAATTTTAAAATTACCCATTTCCAAAATTGTGCCCAACGGAATCGTGAATGTACAACGAAATCGTGATTTCATTATTTACAATTTCTGTACCGCCTATTTATGTAGTGGAATCACGATTTTGTAGTGCATCTTGGTATGAGAAACAATGCATATCGTAACCATGATTCTGTTGTGCAAGGGGGTTAAAAGATGACACAATAGAAGTGTGATTTTGTTGTACGATGTGTAACGGAATCACAGTTTTGTTTTACATTTTTTTAAAAAAAAATATACAATTGAGGTGTGATTCTGTTGAACATTACACAATGGAAATGTATTTTTGTTATACATTGTGTATAATGGAATCATACTTCTGTTATATATTTTTTAAAAAAAAATTAAAAAGTCTACAAAAGTGACATGTATTGCATACAATTGCATCGAAATGCCAACTATATATTGAGGTTCACATCCATAAAAATAATGGGATACACATTCAACGTTTGTCATGCACTGCACAACGAATGTTTGATTCTGTTGTGTAGCTAAATTTGTTACACAATAGAATTGTGATTCCGTTGAGCAAAAACAAATTGAAAAAAAAATGGAATCATGATTTTGTTTGGACTATGAAAATGAAAAAAAAAAATACCTGATAGCATGTGAGTGAAAAGAGTGGAGAGAGGGAAAGAGAAAAAAGGGAGAATGGATGAAGAAAGGGAAAGAGGGAGAGGAGAATGAAGATAGAAGTGGGAAAGGATGGGGTGGAAAGAACAGTTTGGTAATTACTCTTAATTGATAGGGGCAAAAAATAATTTATTGGGACCAAAGATAATCACCTAAAGTTATATATGTTTATGTACCGTCTAGGGACCACAAAATACACGTGACCACCTATGTAGGACCCTAGTGCATGTGAGAACCCTTCAAGTTAGCTCTGCTACAAGAGCACGGACGCCTTCCCCCTAGCAGCCAGGTTGTTGGATCGCACAAGTTATCTTTAATGCTTTATTATTCAAATTTTATTGATAATGTTGCAACCACCTTATCAAATGATAGGTACTTAATTATCTACAAGTCATCATATTATCTACAAGCTACAAATTATCAATAAGGTACATATTATCTGTAAGCTTAATTATTTATAACTTTGCAATTATTTGTTAGCCTTTATCTACAGGTTAATAATTATCTATAAGGGATGTTACTCATTGTAGTAGCCTCGACAAACAAGGATTGGGGGCTCTCCCTCCACGCTATAAATATAGGTTCCGCCTAATCCTTCGACACACAATTCATTAGGACACACATAGCTGAATACACTCATTCACGACACTTGAGCACCTATACACTCAATCCACTCTCACATTTTCTGATATTATTATATAGTTGATGTACTTACTTGAGTGTCAGAGTCCTCTCATTTGTTTTACAGGTTCCTCCTCTTAACAAAGTCAACTCATCGTTCGACGTATAAGATCTGAAGTCTATCTTGGTCACGTCCATCCTAGCATGCAATACTTCTAAATTTTGGTAAGAATAGTTTAAATCTACATTCAGAAACACCCTAGAACACCATCAAATATCAATTGTGAGTGAAAGGTGAGGTGTTAATTGCAACCGCAGTTGGCGTTTGGTTTTAATTTAAAAGAGAAAGTATCTATCTTCCCCCTCTCCTATGTTAAATTAGATCACAAACTTCTTGTGTTTAATTAGATGCATGACAACAAGACTAATACTCTAACTTACAAGCACTTTAAGTTTACGGTACTAAGTTGGTTGGCAGATGCATTTTCAAAAGCTTGTTATTAATCTTAGGAATTGTGGGGGATTGGAATGAAGCTGTCGCTAAATTCTAAGAGAAAGCTTAAGAATGGAAATATAACTGGCATGGAAATATTTTTCATATGAGAATATTACTAATTAAAAGGTTGGAAGGGATTAAGTCCAACTATATGGGGCCTACTAGATATCATAAATTATTGAATAAAATTGTAAATTTCTAGCCAATCAAGATTATTTTATAAATAATGATACATATCTTTCCATGTATTTAAAATTTAGTTTAGTTTTTATTTTATTGTTTTGAAAATTGGGCTAGACCCATTAATTCAACTAGTTTAATTGGGAACCAATTTATCGACAGGTCTATTACTTGCACAACAATAAATCAATATCAACAAGTTAATGGTTTGAATGAAATTAAGTTTGGTCTCTTTATATAAATACTCTTATGCTTTTGAGCTTTATTTGTCCCTTATTTAGTTAGTTGTTGAATAAATACTCTTGATAGTCCAGCATTTAGTTTTCTTTCTTTTTTCTTGTGATCTTGGTCCTTTTTATTTATTTTGTAGTAATCCGTAATTGAAGACACTTTGGAGAGGTATGTGGAGCACTATCACTTCATTTTGGACGATTTTGAAGATGTTTTTGCAAATGTTGAGCTAGCTTAAGCAGTACACTTTTTTGCCTGCTTAAGCTAGCTTCCTCTGGGAGCATTGGTTATCATTTTGGGATCACTTAAGCGAGCCATATATGCTAACTTAAGCATCTATATATTTGGTAGAGAATAGTGAACAGAGATGAGAGTACGAGGAATGAAAAAGGAAAAAAAAAAAAGAGTGAAAATATAATAAAAAGTTAGACTGTTTGATTGAGATGACCAATAGTGTAAAAAAGATGAAAGATGTAAAATAAAGTGCTAGTGATTCGAAAAGAAAGAAAAGAAAAAAAAAAGAATTTAGTGGTTTACCAATTTTCTATTTTATCCTCAACATATTTTTTTTTTGTTGTCAAGCAATATAAACCTATTTTTTTATAAATTAAAAGCATATAATCAATTATGTCATTTGCATAACTGATTATATGTCTTGTTTTTAACTAAATTGAAGGTATATAGTCGACTATGTGCCAAAAGCACAGGTGACTGAAAGCTATTATAAGATAAATGTGGTACATCATCAATTATGTAATTAGCATAATTATTGATCATGTTCCACATTTGCAATTGGGGGTACTGTGAACAGGTCTGAAATCACCTAATCCAAACTGATTTTAACGTATGCGGGTGGTTTCTGATTAAAAAATAGTTTAAATCGCACCCGACCGAATACTTCACCTTCTCTTGTCTACAACTATCTTGCATATGCACTGAGCCATTGGCATTACTGTTTTCCTTTCAAAATTTCTATTTACAAAGTAAAAGATTTCAATTTCAAAACATCTTTCTCTCTCTCACATGATATCTACCTACTACCTCGAGCCTATTGCCTAGCCCTTTTAGTCCGTATACATCATTTAAGGTTTTTTTCCCCCTAATATAACGCTATCTCTTTCCTAATAATTTATAATTTACACTGTTTTTCAATTTAATTTCTGAAATATAATATTTTTTTTAGTTAAAAAGTCGAGTTGCATCAATTCAACTTTTCACCTATGTGTTTTTAATATTATTTTATAAAATTTAATTTTAATTTTTTGTTTATATTATTTAATATTAAAAATAAAAATATTTATGATTTAATAATTTATTAATAGTCTTAAGTAAATAAATGACAATGTAATTAAAAAAATAAATTGATTAAAAATAGAATGAATATACAGTTACCACATTTCAGTTATATTATATAAAGAAATTAAAATACTCAAATAACAGAAAATACTAACAATTAGATAGACATATATAATAAACGGAACATAATAAAACAAAAATAATTGAACGTACTATCAATAACAATTGAAACACGAAAATAATGAAACTAATCTAATTTGAAAGATGTTGTGCAGCGAACATGTCTTTTTTCATTTAAATCATTCTAGCGATTTATTTATCATGAACATCTGTATTGATTATTGTAACATGTTGATAGGTTATTGGGACTAATTGAGTTGTTGATTTGCTAAAAATATTAATGACTGCATGTAATATGTCAATGTTAATTCCATGAACTATGTAGTCTTGTTATTTACTTTCAAGAACATATTGCATGTCTACAATAACTCCTTTGGTATACTGTCACCCAATTAGTGGAGTCCTTATCCAAGGAGAAGGAGTGAAAATGGTGGTTCAATGTCAAATTGCATTTTCAGTAAAATAGACGAAGAAATTGAATAAAATACTATAAAAAAAATATGAAATTTGTCTATAATAAGAGCATAGTAGAAAAAATTGTCCCAACTTATCCCTTTATCTTCAATTTATATGATAAACTTTAAATTAATTTCTTATATTTTTAACTTTTACCTATAATATACTAAAACACTTTATTCATCCCAATGTTCCTTTCTCAAATCTCAATTTGAGATAAAAATAATCTTAATGGCCGAGGTTAGGGTACTACCTGTTTTTACCAAATATCTGATATTGCTTCAAGCAACTCACGAAGGCCAATCCCTTCTAAAAAAGTTTCCCTTCCGGTCTTCCCTCATCCTCCCCTCATTTTTCTTCTTCTCTTCCTCTCTCACCGCTGCCATGAGTTAGCCACCTACATCCTGCACTTCTTCTTCCACGACGTCAACAAGAGCCACAACCAAACCGTCGTGAGAGTCACGGTGGCTACGACCAGTGACAAGTCCCCTACGTACGCTATTCAGCGGGTGGTGATTATGGACAATACATTGATGGAGCGGCCCAAGGCGTCAAAGGTGGTGGGGAGGGCACACTTTTTCACCTTCATCTAATGGGGAATGTTGTCTGCAATGGGTTATTGAAAATTAGAACATGTAATTAACGTTGGACGAAAAAGCAAGCCACCAGTAGCTTCAACACCAACGGAAGTTTTGGTGTAAATGGCATTCAATTTATCAATTTAAGGGATTGTTAATAGAATCAATGAATTTTGCTTCTTCCGCATAAAGAGCTAAGATTTGAATAATTTTATGAATTAATGATAATATAATCTTAATTGGATAGAAATGAATAATAATTGCATGTTAGAAACATAAGCTAAACTTTGAAGACTTTTCCCACTAATATAGATCCAAGTTTTTTATACACATAAAGTGTTCGACGAAATTTTACAAATTTCTACACTTAGACTTTATTTTCAATACTTTAACTATCATAGTTTATTTAATTCGTTGTGATTTCTCAATTATTACACAAATTCTTATTGAAATGATATTTTACTTATTATTTCATTATTTGAACGATTTGATACTTTTACTAAAATTCCTATAAAACCTTTTTTTTTCACTTTTAATTTTTATAATTTTTTTCATCTTTAGTCTTTCTATTGTAATGTTAACATAACTCTAATAGTATTGTTGTTAGCATGCATGACACTTTTTACCTAAATGACAATCTCATGTATCTATGGTAATATAATACATGATGACATCATCATCATATCATTTTTTTTATTGATGTGACACATGTTGATAAATGAAAGGTATTTTAGTAAAATAAATAAATAAAAATGAAAAAAAAGAACATAGAGATGATGAAAATAGTAACAAAAATATAATAAATCCTATAAATTTTAAAATTATGTTCTCTTTAATCTACTCTACCAAACAAACTATATTATTTCTATCTATCCTCATCCTTCCTATTTCTTCTTTATCAAACAAAGGTTTTGAGTATGTTCTGGTGAGACGACATATATCGCATGGTACTAGCGTTATAGAATTAATCAAATCAGCTGTGTAATTAGCCATGAACTTTTCTTATTTTACAATGTTACTTGAGTAACTACCTTAGTAGTCATACTCCAGAGGATAGTGACAATTGTAAGTACCTTAACAATTAACAAACTAAACTTATTATACTTTGCTCAAATCCCATCATCATAAGGAACGGAAGTAGTATCAAGCCAACCATCTCCATTGATGAACTCCGAAACTGTGAAATTATAGGCATCACCATAATCCATCAAATGGTACCCAAACCATTGCACACGCTTCTCTGTGCCGGAACCAGGTCCATAGTTGTCATACTCTCCGTAATACAAAGTGTCCAATCCTTGCTCATTAGACCACTTTGTCCAACCCTTTACGTCAATGAAGTCATCAATGTAGGACTCAAGGTAAACAGTGCGAGAATACACCCTCCATGGCCTCCCAAGGTAGCTCCTGAAGCTGCTTGAGTTGGAATAGAGATCAAGAGTTGCTACAATTGAGCAATTTTGGAATGAGATGCCAGTGTCCTCATCTGGGCTATCTCTAGATTGTGCAGTGATTACTGTGAATTGGCCAGGCATTGGTTTTCTTGATATGATGTTACATTCTTGTAGAATAACTGCTGCATTTCCAAATATGTAATCTATGGTACCATAAATGTCACACTCTCTATAGAATTGTCTAAAGGAGTGGACATATAGAGTGTCTTGGTAGCCATAAATTGCACACCTGTAGAAAGCAGTTAGGTCTGCATTTACCCTCAAGGCCACTGCTTGATGCTTCTCTGGCCCTGCGCTGTTTTCAATCGCAATATCACGTGCCAGAAAACCATCACCAAAGACAGCTGAAAAACATAGAGAACATAATCATGTAATTGCCATTTTCGCCACTTTAGAGAAAAATTAACATAATCAAGCAATAATCATCTCACTAAACAAAAAGATATTATGTTACAGTTTTTTCTTTTTTTTTTATCAAAAATATGTATCAGAAAATTTATAATGACCTGTGTAGTTTGTTCAATCAATCAAACTAGATCTTCTTGATATATTATTATATAGTCTAGGACTACATAATGTTGACCGATATGTAACATATGAGATTGACCAAGATCACGTCTTAAATTATGCAGTAATTTCTTCTAAAAAAGACCTACTTAGAAAGACAGAGATCCATTAATTTTTTTGTTCTGTTACTTCTCAGCCCTGTGCCAAGGGTTAACTAATGCATGCTAAATTATTAATTGCAGAAAATTGGAAAAGGGTGCAAAGGCTTCACCTAGAGTTGCAGATCTGAAAGTGGTCCAGCCATCACCGACGCTTCTGTTACCAGTTATAACAGTCACATCACTTCCATCGCCAAGCATCATAATGTTGGTCTTATAGCTTGGGATTTCCACATTTTCCTCGTAAATCCCTTCTTTGACATAGATGACTATCCTATCCATGCTGTTATTTGGAGCAAAGTTGATAGCTTCAGTGATGGTGCTAAAGTTCCCAGTTCCATCTGCAGCCACAACAAGCATTTCATTTGAGTCATAATCTTCCCCATCTGAGTCTTCAAAGAGCCTTTGGTCACTCCTTGATGCCCACTTTGGAGCATTCATCAAAGGCTGGTTATTCTTTTTCGGATTTAGAGCCCCCGTCTCTGGCTTAGGGAGCATTGAAAGAGAGTTACTGACATGCTTGTAAGTGTTGATCACAGATTTCACCAGAGATGGCTTCATTGTTCCAGAAGCAGAATCTAGTCCTTCTAGACATGTGTTCTTGTTGGTGAGTGCTGCACTGAGGTAAGCTCTTGCATCAACTATGTTCTTGGAGTTGGAGGAACGGATCCCTGATAGTGATCTTTTCAAAGAAGCCAATGTGGATTGGTGGAGTTCCCTGCAGTCTTGAACTGCTCCTCTTTGCTTCTCTATGATGTTTGAGTGTCCAACGTTGTGGAAGAGATTTGCGAGCTTTGTGGTTTCAGATATTGCTACTTGGAGGGACTGAAGGAGGTAGTTGATTATGTTTGGACTTATGTTTATTGAGATGGATAGCTTCAATGAATTGAAACAAACTTCTGGGTATGGAGTGGTTGTGCAGAAAGATTTTAAGGAAGAGTGATTGTTATGAAGTGTTGTGGAAGCATTGAAAGAGTTTACAGCACAGGTGTGTGAGAAGAAGATTGAAAGCAGAAGGAAAAAGAGTTTATGAGATGAATGAGCCATGAAAAATAAGGGGAAAAAAAAAAGTAATCGAAAGTATGCAAAGGTGAAGTTGTTGAGTATTTGAATCCCTTAAATAAGACACTTGCTAAAGGAGTGATGGGGACACTGATTAGAATCTAAAGTAACACGGGGTTTGTTCGAACTAATGTATTATAGCTGAAATGGATATCTGCCACAACCATATTGATTTTTCTCCTTTTTAGTTTAGGTGCGGGCACCATTTTTTGTTTCTCTCGAAAGACTTCTTTTTATTAGTATTTAGCCAAATGAAATAAGAGGCAAATCATGAGAAAAATAAAAAGTTGCATTACTTTTTGGGTGTGTTGAGTAGCAAGTTGCTCTGGAGGATAGTGTAAAAAATCATGTATTTCTATGAAAGAGTACACACTCTCGGACAGGAAGACGTTGACTGCATGTTAGGTCATTCCTGTTTTCGTTTTGGAGCTGGCAGTTAAAATAATGCAGGCAATGGTGCGCCACAGCTACTAAAAGATTGAGGGACCTAACGTACTCTGAGCTCAGCAGTTCAATTTATGTGTTTCCGTGTTGGTGTCCAATTTTTTTGTTAACTCAGATGTATCTAAGTTTCTATTTACCACATCTAATCTCTTCTCTATCATGATGGGCTTTAGAATTATTAAGAGTAAAATTGACATGTTAAAAATAAACTTTATTTTATTTTTTTTTCAATTAATGAGTGTTTTCTATGAAACTCCTCTCCTATTCTGAGTTGTATAATGTGTCGCCACATGAATTGAATGTTGCATTCTCACTTTTCTTATAGAAATAAAGTGATATTTTTAATTGTAATTTCATGTCAAAAATTAAATCCTAAACTTTAATTAAGAGATCCGAATGTTGCTGAAATACTCGTGTCAAGAATTTTTGAAGGTATCCAATTGTCCATTTGGGTTTTCTCTTGTACATGATGCTCGTAAAATTTCAAGGTTACGTACTCTGCTTAAAGGTTCAGGATTCTACCACTGTGCAACCTTTGGGTAATATATTCTTTATTTTATTTGTTGGATTTGTTGGAAGGGGGTGATGACCGTGAATGCTGGAATAATATGGCAACCCGTGAAGCGGCTTTGAAGACTGGATTACCCCACTAGCTATGGGTTTGCATTGAAAACAGTTTAGCTATGTTAGTACAACTTCATTTGCTTCTTCTTTAACATGATGCTAATTAATTCATACTCTAATGTTTATAATTTGTACTAAAATTGAAGTGATCATTCCTATGAAAAACCATTTATGCTTCATTAATAGTTAATTAATGGTTTGTATGTGACACCTCCAGACAACTTTTGACAATGTGTCTTGAAATAATCACAAGTCAGAATACTCAAGTAGTCCTGCGTCATCCTCGTTTGTCCACAAATCTGCCAAATCTCACGTGTGTAGAGATTCTTTTGGTATAAATATTTATAATTTACAAAACAAACGAATAGAAAAAATATATTTATGTAGCTGTATAAACACATTATTGTCTCTTATCAGTTCACACTTCACGTGATAAAATAGCGAATAAAGTGATGGAACCCCATTCCAAAAATAAAAGGAAGAGTTTTAGTCCCTTGTATTTTCCTATGATTTATTTATTTAATATGCGCTCTAAAAAAATTGAACCAATTACTCAAATAATTGAATTTCTAATGTGATATGTTCTCCGCTCCTTTTTATAAACAATATTCGGTGTATTATTTTGTTCTATATAAGAAAATATTTGCTCTATCCTTTTGGTTTAATTATAAGAAATATAAATTTATGTTTACATTTTATAATCACTATTTTATTTTATTGTGAAGTTTATGTTAACGAGATATTCATTTATTCTCTTTGTAAGTGGATATATCCAACTTTAAATGACTAGGTATCGGAGCAACCTTTTGCATGAAGGAATAATTATGTTGGAGATAGAATAAACTAAAAACAATAAGTACAATAGAAAGAAGAGTTTTTATTATGTAAAAAAATTTTATACAAGAATAAAATATTACAACACTAATCTCCATTAGTATTTCTTACAAATCTCTCCTTAATGTCTCTCACAAGTGTTTCAATATTTTCTTCTCCACTTTTACCCACTTTTCTTTTCTTTCACTCGTACATCTAAATGCCTAACATACAACACATATATAGATGAACATAGTAGAGTTCAATTTGAATTTAATAACCTATAATAACCACTAGTTTGCACCTTCATTGACCAATTCAATCTCTAACTCATATAAGGATAATCTTGCCAACACATTTGGATAAGATTACAACTTATCTTCTTCTAGAGTCTTCAAGTTTCCATAAATTTCTTCAAGCATCCATAAACTTCTAGATTGGTGGTGAAGGAATTCAATTTGAATTTCAATTCTTTTGATGATAGGAAGAAGATAGAAGCTAAATTGAGTTTGAATTCTAACACTCCCCCTCAAACTTTATTTTGCATACCAACCATATTCTTAAGTTTGTGGAACAAGTCTGTCTTCAATGGCTTGGTGAAAATATCTGCTAATTGTTTTAGTTCTGTAATAGATTAACTCCACAACTTTATTTTTAACTTGCTCCCGAATAAAATGGTACTTCATGTCAATATGTTTGCTTTGGCTATGGGAGACTGGATTCTTTGCAAGTGATATTACAGACTTATTATCCACGTGTATAACAACCGAATCTTCTTGATTTTGATGTAACTCATTTAAAATATTCTTCAACCAAATTGCTTGACATGTGCATGCTGCTGCGGCTATGTATTTTGCTTCACATGATGAAAGAGCAACAATTTGTTGTTTCTTGGATGACCATGAAAATATTGTTGAGCCAATGTGAAATGCATATCCTGAAGTGTTTTTTCGATCATTTACATCTCCTCCGTAATCACTGTCTGAATAGCCAGTTAACTTTGATTCTTTAGAATTCGTATAGAATAAACCATGACCAATGGTTCCTTTGATGTATCTCAAAATTCTTTTGATGCACTGAAGTGATCTTGCTTTGGCTGCTCCATATATCTACTAACTAGACCAACTGCAAACATGATATCTGGACGAGTGAAAGTCAAGTACCTCAAGTTTTCAACCAAGCTCTTGAATAGTGTTGGGTTGATTGTCTTTCTATCTGAAATAGCTTTCAACTTTATTCCAGCTTCTATTGGTGTTGAAATAGGTTTGCAATCTTTCATTTTGAATCTACTCAATATTTCTTGTGCATATTTCTTTTGTGAAATGAAAATTCCTTCCTCCATTTGTTTAATTTCAACTCCAAGAAAGTATGACATTTTTTCCAATATCTGTCATTTCAAATTCTTTAGTAATAGCTTTCTTAAACTCAACAAACATACCTGGATTATTTCCCATGAAGATTATATCATCCACATAAAGGCACACGATCATCATGTCTCCATCTTAGTTTTTTTTGTGTGTACAAAGCATGCTCATGTGGTCTCTTCACATATCTATTCTTTTGAAAGTACTCATCTATTCTTGTGTTCCATGCTCTTGGAGCTTGCTTCAATCCATATAGAGCCTTTTTCAGCTGATAGACTTTATCTTCTTCTCCATTTTTAACATAATCCGGTGGTTGCTCAATATAGACTTCTTCTTCTAGATAACCATTAAGGAAGGATGATTTCACATCCATTTGGTATATCTTCCATTGCTTTTGTGTTGCAACTGCTGTAAGAAGTTTGATAGTGTCAATCCTAACAACTGGTGCAAACACCTCTTCATAATCTACTCTATATTTCTGCTTGTAGCCTTTAGCCACCAATCTTGCCTTGTACTTCCCCACCTTCCCTTCTTGATTGGTCTTCATTTTGTACACCCACTTTACTCTAATTGGCTTATGATCTTTAGGCATAGTTGTATGTTCCCATGTATCATTTCTTTTTATTGCATCAATTTCTTCATTCATTATTTTTTTTCCACTTCTCATCTTCTACAGCTTCTTCATATGTTAGTGGATCACATTCTGCCATTAAGAAAAATAGTGAATAATCAAATGTAGTTTGTACCTCATCTATGGCATCATAGATATCACTTATGGTTCTCATTTTCGCTGGTTCTCTCCCTGAATTGCTGCTGCTGCTTCCTGGTGTTGATGGTGTTGACGCAGGAGTTGTTGAAGTAGGACTTGGTGGAGGAGTTTGATCATTTCCATCTTGAATTGTCTGCTCTTCTGAGTCATCATCATCTTTAAAGAATAAGCCTTCTACTTTATTTTCTTCATCACTCCATCTCCAATAATTTGCTTCATCAAACTATACATCTCTTGAGATGATCAACTTTTTGGTCAAAAGATTGTAGAGTCTGTAAGCTATACTCCTATGCTCGTAGCAGATAAAGATTCATTTTTCTCCTTTGTCATCTAACTTCTTTCTCTTTTGATCTAGAATATGGGCATATGATATGCAACCAAAGATTCTTAAATGACTTGCTTCTGGTTTCTTGCCGCTCCATGCTTCATTTGGTGTCTTGAACTTTACACTTTTTGTTGGACATCGATTCAATAAGTAGGCAGCACAATTAACAGCTTTAGCCCAAAGTGTTCCTGGTAAGTGCTTTTCCTTCGGCATGCTCCTCGCCATATCAAGAATTGTACGATTCTTTCTTTCTGTAATCCCATTTTGTTGTGGGTTGTAGGCAGCTGTCAACTGATGAATTATTCTATGCTATCTGCAAAATTCTTCAAACAATTATTGACATATATTCACCACCTCTATCTGTTATGAGTATCTTTAGATATTGACCACTTTGCTTTTCCGCCATCGCTTTAAATTCCTTGAATTTATCAAGGGCTTGTGATTTTTCTTTGATGATATACACTCAAGATTTTCTACTGAAATCATCAATAAATGTGATATAGTACCTATTTCCTCCAAGTGATGGAATATCAAACGGACTAGCTATGTTCGAATGAACTAGCTGCAACGGTCTTCTAGCTCTCCATGTCTTGCCTACTTCAAAACTTTGTCTATGTTGCTTTACCTTCATACAACTTTCACATAACTGATCTGGATGATTTATTTCTGGCAATCCATTCACCATCTTTTCTTTTGACAATAGCTTCAGACTAGTAAATCCAATATGACCAAATCTGAGATGCCACAACCACGAAATATCTTTTATGACAAACTTCATGCATCTTATTGCTTTTGTCTATATTTTAAGCTTGAATAGGCGATTTCTTGTCATATCAACTTTTGCAATCAATTCTCCTTTTTGATTTCTGATGATAAGTGTATTATTCTTCAAATGTATATTGTAACCTTTCTCCAAAGGCTGACCAAGATTGAGACGATTTCTTTTCAACGATGGGATATAGAAGACATCAGAAATATATTTTCTATTTCCATTGTTTGTAAAAATCATGATGTTCTTCCCTTTGCCTTTGATTGGAACTTTTGATAGATCTCCAAAAGTAACTTCACCTTGAATGTTCTTGTTCAACTCTGTGATTAACTCCTTGTTTTCACTCATATGGTTGCTTGCTCCAGTATTGTAGTACCAAACATCTTTGCTACTATCTTCCTTGTCTTTGTAAGTGAACAACTTGGTCGGTTCATCGGCTTTTTCTTCATTTGTTTTATAATGACTTCTCTCCTCAACTTTAGGGGCTTTTCTGCATTCGTAACTAAGATGGCCAAACTTGTTGCAATTATAACATTTCATCTGAGATTTGTCACCTCTTTTTTTGAAATCTGCCTCCTCCTCTAGTCATAAATCCTCGACCTTGTCCATTACTGTATGTACCTTGACTACGTCCATATGCTAGTGCATCGTCTTCAAGTCTTCTATTTGATTGTCCACGTCCACCGCGTCCGCCACGACCACCTCGAGTGTTGAATCTACCTTGGGTGTTGAAACCTCCTCTCTATCCACCACGATTTCTTCTGCCACATCCAAAGCTACTACTAGCTTGATTTTCATCAAATGATAACTTGCTTTGCAAATCTTGCTCCAAACTGCTAGAGCCTTTATTCAGATTCATTCTTTGCTTGTAAGCTTGAAGGGAACCCATAAGTTCATTGATAGGTATAGCTGATAAATCTTTTGCTTCTTCAATAGCATTGACGATGTAATCAAACTTCCTTGCTAACAATCTTAATACCTTCTCTGTTATGCTAACTTCATCCAAAGTTTCTCCATTTATTTTCATCTCCTTGGCCACCTTTTGCACTCGTGAGACATATTATGTAACTAGCTCTCCACTTCACATCTTCAAGTTTTCAAACTCGGCTCTAAGTGATTGGAGTCACACCTTTTTGGCTCTGTCAGGTCCTTGACAAGTCTTCTACAAAATCTCCCATCTTCTTGGGAAGACTTCACATCTGATTCGAAGGTTGATTCATCAACACCTTGAAAGATTAAGAGAAGAGCTTTCTTGTCTTTCCTGCGTGATTCTTTAAATGTTCTTCTTTGTGCATCTGATAAGGCTGCTTCAGTGACTGCATCTACGGGCTCTGAGTATCCAATTTCAACAAGATCCCAAACATCTTGTGAACCCAGAAGAGTCTTCATGTGAGTGCTCCAGGTTCCATAATTTGTCTTCGTCAATTTTGAAATTTGAGGTTGAATCATCTCTGGCATCTTTGTTGAGATACGATCGAACCTGGCTCTGATACCACTTGTTGGAGATGGAATAAACTAAAAAGAACAAGTACAATAAAAGAAGAGCTTTTATTATGTTAAAATTTCACACAAGAACAAAATATTACAACACTAATTTTTATTAGTATTTCTCACAAATCTCTCCTCAATGTCTCTCACAAGTGTTTTAATACTTTCTTCTCTACTTTTACCCACTTTTCTTTTCTTTCACTCATACATCTAAGTGCCAAACATACAAAACATATATAGATGAACATAAAAAAGTTCAACTTGAATTTGACAACCTATAATAACTACTAGTTTGCACCTACTTTGACCAATTCAATCTCCAACTCATATAAGGATAATCTTGCCAACACATTTGGATAAGATTACAACTTATATTCTTTTAGAGTCTTCAAGTTTCCATAAGTTTCTTCAAGCATCCATAAGCTTCTAGATAGGTGGTGAAGGAATTCAATTTGAATTTGAATTCTTTTGGTGATAGGAAGGAGGTAGAAGCAAAATTGAGTTTGAATCATAACAAATTATTGGTAAAAAAAATCATGACCTAATGGGTTTTTTTTTTAATAAGAGTGAAATAATATGCAATGCCATTTTACTACTTAAATTATCCCAATTTAACTTTCCTTCTCTCTCTTTCTCTCTCTCTCTCTCTCTCTCTCTCTCTCTATATATATATATATATATATTCTATCAATACGTTATTAATATGTTATGGGTGTAACCCTAACCCACACAACTAGAGACCATTTTATCAAACTATCTAAGAAAAGAAGTATCAAATTGTCAATGTTCCTCTTTATTAATTATGTAATTTAAGTAATTGTTAGTGTTGTATGGGACATGCATGTATTATGTTATTTACGATGTATTTTTCTTGCGACGGTATTAGATTTGGATAATTGTACTTCTATTTCACTATTAAAAAATGGTTTTACGGTGCACCTTCGACAACAATTCCCATAAAATCGTCGTCATATATAAGGCGGTGACAATTTCATAAATACCAAGTTTGTAACGAAGACGATTTTTTTGGAATGAAGTCTTTAACGACGGTTATTTGTAAAATCGTCTATGAAAATCATATAGGAAAAAAATCAGTGACATTTTTGAAATTAAGTCGAAGTTATTTAAGATGGTTTTCTATAACTGTCTTTTATTTTACACTAACAAAGACGGTTTTTCTTTGATTTTACACTAACAAAGACTGTTTTTCATATACTGTCTTTGATTTTACTTTGAGTTTACACTAACAAAGACGATTTTTGAAAATCATCTTTAACTTTTTAGATATATTCCCTGTAATTTCAACATTGTATCTATCTCTATCCAAAAATCCCTTACTCTCGCGCCCTAGTCTCAGTCTCCTTTTGTAATTTGGTCTCTCTACCCACGAATCCCTCACTCTCGTGCCTGGACTCACTCTCGTGCCCTTCACTCTGCCGCAAACTGCATGTCTATGTAACTCTTCGATTCTACGCCACTGTTGTCGGTATGTATCTCTCCCCTTTTGCTTTGCTTATGTGCCCGTGTATTTATAAGCACAAAAAAGAAATTCCCAAACTTACTAGAAATCGACCCTTGTTAATGACCTATGTACCTTTTCGTGGTGCTCCTTATCTGAATCATTCTTAATTATTGTATGGAATCAATTTTGAATTTGCTACGTGTAGCTTCAAGAATTAGCTAGGCAAATTCAAAAGTTGACTTTTGCCCATATTTTCTTCCCAAAATTGTTTGTTGATTGGTTGACGTTTGTTATTGTGGGAATACAATATATAAGAAGTGAAGGTAACGAGATATTGGTAGTGGTTAGTGGCTACCCATGTTTCTGCTATGGCATTGTCCATGTGAATTTGTTCTCAGAATCTTAGTTGCTGAGAAGAGTACTAGATAAGATTTTCACTTAATTGGGTTCCCTAGAAGTAAGGGTAGAGACTCATATGGAATCGCAGCACTCTGTATTCATACTTCTCCAGCCAAATTAATTGTTTTCCTCTAAACAATGCTTTATAATTAATAAATCATAATACATGATAAATATTTAGAATCTCTTCACTGAGCACACGTGTACTTTTGCCACTGACTTCTGCTAATCATGTTGAGGGAAGTTGCGAGGCGATTTGGTTCTTAGTTATTAGTTTGATCTCAAAGTGGGTCAAGAGTAGAGAGAAACCCCTTTATCTCTCTTTAATTTCCTGAGATAGTTTGTGTTTAAAAATTAAAAGCATTTCCCATGGAAATTTAGCATTCATGGTGCTGTGAATCAATGCTTGGCTGGAAGTTTTTATTTTTATTGATGATTATATATTAGTACTGGAACGTTTACTCTATGTATTTTGATATTAATTGCTTAAATCTTAAGCTTCTATAAAAATCTACGCTTCTTTCTTGTTCTTAGGTGAATGAAATTTCTTTGGAGCCTCTGTGCGTGTGAAGAGAGTATTGAATAGTGGAACAAAATTTTCCCTTTTCTGTCTTGGTTGATCTGTTCGGCATTGGGAAGGTTAAGAGAAGAGGTTAAAAAGATCATGTTCCTGTGCTAGGAAGATGACTACAAATCGTGTAATTTAGTGTCTAGAAATGGAAGAGATGTTATGCTAACATCTGCACCTATATATGTGTGAATAAATACGAGAATAAGACATTTTTATTTTAAAATATGACAATTTATTTTTAGTTGTGTTGAATGGTGGTTTTAGTTGGGTCAGGTTTGCAAACGTACAAAAAAAATAATGATACAAGCAACAATAAAACAGAACACAAAGTGAGTTAGAGAAGAATAAAAAAATAAAATACTTATCTATCATAGATTCAACCGATACATTGGATTAATGTATTCAGACTTATGGTTCTAGTATTTACGAGAAAACAAAAACATATATAAATATGTAACAATTGTTAATGACGTATAGGTATATGTTAAAGATATAGCCATAAATCTTAATGTGTTTCTAACGTAAAAGACATTAGAAGAAAAAATAATAAATTATTTAATAAATAGTATAATATTAATGCTAGTAAGTTAATAATAATAATAATTGTTTCATTGAATTAAGTGTAAAAGAGGATAAAGTGAGTTTTCTCATAAAACTTAAAAGAGAACAAAACTAGAATGGTTTGGTTAGGGTGAAGTTTTATCATAAAAATTATTAATAAAATTGGAAATAAAATCATGAATTATAATTGCTCAAGAGTGAGTGATAGTGAGGAAGGATGAAAGTTTATGTGAAAACTACGTGTAACTTGATTTAATTTCTTCTTATTATTATGAATTGATTTTAGTTGATCAATATTTTATAATGGTTTGCTTTTTATGTTCAATTGATATTGGATAAATATATTGAATTATTGTCTTTAACAAAGATCATGGATTGATGGATGATAAATGTTCTTACCAAAATCTGAAAATTACACGTATGATAATGAGTGGGTTCCCAAATTTTGCACGTCGAAGAGTGATCGTCTTTGTTAGGAGAGAGACATGTAAAACAAAGGAAAGATATTCCAACGCTCAAGTAAGTATATGAATTATTGAAGAATAATCAAGTGTATGAAAGTGGAGAATGCCGAGGATGTCTCGAATAAGTGTAAGTAAGCATGAGCATAAAAGCCTTCATGAAACTTGCATAGTAAAGGTTTAGAAAGAACCTGCATTTATAGCGTGGAGTATGGGCCTTGAGCTTTTGTTTATAAGATAATCTGTCGATAAGATAACAGATAATAGCAGATAGTTATATTCGAATTAGAGATAATGTGTGCCTTGTATATATATTGTTATTTGTAGATAAATAACAGCTTGTAGATAATTGGAGAGATATTAGGAGATAAGGTGGTTGCACTATCTCAAATATGTATATAAATATGACATTATGGTCTAGGAGCTTCTGGAAGCTAAGTGGATAGATGTTCGTGTTCCTGTAGCAAGACTGACTCGGAGGGCGGACAAGTTATACTTGTTGTGTTCGGGTTGACACTTAAGGCAGAAATTTACACGGTTATTATAGAAGGGTGGACACGGAGGATGAACACATGTACAATGACCCCATAGTAATGTTCACGTGTAATTTTACCAATTTGTACAATACATAAGCCCCCTCAACCTCTGAGTCAATTTATGGGCAAAAGAGGTTAAGTAAGCGTTGATGATGAAAGTCTTGTGTCGAGGTTGCGGAATGTTCTTTGCAAGTGAAAAATACTATTGAGCTCGAGGAGCCTCTGAGGGTGGACAAGTGATGTCAAATGTCAATGCTGATAACTTCATAAAATGTAATTATGGAGCTATGTCAAGCCCCCCATTCAGAGAGTGTAATGCCATGATTACTACTATTGAAGTGTCCAGGATGGATGTATCTAGGAAGTCAAATACGTCAAGAAAATGAGGCATCAGGGTTGGGCATTCCTACCAACATCTGACCGTTGTAATGGGTATTGAAAGAACGTGTGATGCTTTGCCATTTTCCCATGAGCGTGTAGCACACTCGCCATACTTGTGCATACGTGTCACTCAAGGAGTGGGCGCGTACTGGAGTAGTGCGGTAGTGGGTAAGTGGGCATTGATCGTGGTGCAAATTGCAAGGGAACATTTCAAATCTGTGCAAATCCTTTCAGTTGTCACTCTTCATTTAAATTGATGAGACCCTCATCAATAGTTTTCTCCTACCTCCATTTCTGCTTTTCCTCTTCCTTGCTTCCCGAAACCTCTTCTTGCTTCCTTCTTCTTTCTGCTTAAGGTACTTTTTTTTTAAAAATGTCTGGGTCACCCCTTTCAGATTCTGCTTTGGGCATGGGAAACAATGATTCGGGAGAGTCAGTGGAGCAGCATTATGCGTGAAGTGATCTCCATTGGTGACTCTTCCGAAGTGGACACTCATGGTGGAACCTCTAACGAGTCATTCTCTTCTAAGAGAAGGGTGAGTTACCATCAAGTTGGTGAGGGTACTTTGCGCCCTCGTCAATAGGCAAAGCCTCCCGTCACCCCTAGAACAAGTGAGCCTCTGCCACTCACCATTCTTCCCCTCCATCTGCTCCTGAGGGATCAAGGCCAAGGGGTGCTTAGAGTGCGTGGGCTTCTCCTCCCGTGATCGCAGTCGTAGCACTGGATCGCTAACTGCTACTCCGGTCGTGCCTGGCTTTGACTGGATGAGGGAAGACGTTATGACGTATAAGTTTTCTCTCACTTCACCTTCAAGTATCAACAACATGTGTCGTCAGCTCCCGCTGACTGCGCCTGAAGATTCCCGCAAGATCATAGTTAAGGCTTGCGGGGATAATGAGCTTCCCTTCATGAGGGCAGCGTCAGGCGCTGCACCATTCTTTTTTGCTTATCGATGTCTTTTTGAAGTCCTAAGACTTCTCCTTCCCTTATCCCCCTTCGAATGTGCTCTGTTGGACTTTCTGAATGTGGCCCCTTCCCAACTTCATCCTAATAGTTGGACAGTGGTGCGAGCATTTGAGATTTTATGTTCTTTTCTCAACATTTGTCTGAGTGTTCATCTTTTTCTGTTCTTTTTCTAGACTAAACTGTCCAGGAAGGTTGGTTGGGTTTCCTTGCACAGTGTTTCAAAGAAACTGTTCGAGGTAGATGGTCTGCCACTGATGTGCAACAGGGATGGAGAACCTCGCTTCCCTTTCTACTGGCACGCTGAGCCCACTAAGTTCAGATCCTTTGATGAGGGTTCACTACCCCTAGTGGAGAGGTCGGACAAAGCAATTTTGGAGTTATTGTTGGCCTCCCTGGATGCGCATGCTATTTTGCCATTGCCCTCGGCAAGTGACCCTCCTACTGGACTGGATGGTATTCAATCTTCTTTATGCCTTCTTTGCTTGCTTATTGGTGTATCCTGACTTAACACTTATGTTTTTTGTAGGTATTATGGGTAACTTCCCAAGGAGACCACCAGTGAAGAATATGGGTGGCGATGTTGTGCCACCCCCTGTCCCCCCAACTGAAGAAGAGGGTCGACCTACTGTCAGGGTCGGCCCTGCTAATGTAGCGGCTATTTTTCTTGGCCCCTCTCCCTCTGAGTTGTCAAAAAGGAAAAGGGATGAGGGTGCCAGGACGTCTGGTCGGAAGAAGTCTCGGGCCATCCTTGCTCCCCGTAGCCTTCGTGCTTTGAGGGAAGCGGCCGAACTTCCGTCAAGTGTGCCAACCTCTCCTCCCCCCATTCGGGCACCACCACCTGCTGCTCCAACCCGGCCTGTCGTAGTTACTTTTCCTCTATCTCCTCCTCCTGCAGTTCCTACCACTCCCTCTCCTTCTCCGTCTGTAATGTCGTCGCCTACCACTTGTCCTATCACCTCCCTTGAGTTCGTTACTGCTCCAAGGGTGGTTGACTCTTTGTAGAGTGTTGGGCACAAGCTTGAACGAAGATCGCCAACCCCCTCTGACAGGAATGTGATTAGGTCGGTCGGTTCTCAACGTTCACTTGATGCTGCCAAGCTTTTTTCCAGAGGGGCCTTGCCATCGTAGAAGAACATGGAGAGCTCAATAGATTGAATGGTGCTGTGGTGGCCCTTGCTGAAGTGGTTAGATGCAACCGTCTGCTTTCTGTCAAGACTGGTGAAGCTTTGTCCAAGTTCCTGCACACCAAGCTTGAAGGTGATGAGCTAGTGGCTTGAAGCAAGGTTTTTACTGCTAAAGTTGATAAATCAATTGCTGAGTTGGAGGCGAAGCTGAAGGATGCTGAGGATAGACTTACCGTTGAGATGGAGCTGGCTGAGAAAGTGGTGAGTCTAGAGGAGAGGCTGAAGGAATCTCAGGTTGAGTTGAAAGATTCTTAGGCCGAGTTGAAGGAATCCCAGCTTAAGCTTACTGCAAAGATGGCAGTCAGTAAGGAGCTTGATGATGAACTGACCGTCTTCAAAAAAGAAGAAGTGGAGCAAGATGAAAAAGGTTTCTCTAAGGCTATCTGTTAGGCTGGCTTCTTTGTAAAGGACCTTGACTTGGGTTTGTTTGACCCTTTCAAGGATGTAAAGGATGGTGCCTTGGTTGACAAGAAGGAGCTTGGTTCTGCTGAGGAGACTACTAGTGATGCAGCTAATGTTTAAGCTGCTTTATTTTATGGTATTGGCTTCTATTTTGTTTTAACTTTTGGCCGCAAAGGCCATGTAAAGTGTTAACAAATCAATGAAAGTATTCCCCTTATTCCTTCAATTTCTTCTGTGTCTTTACTTTTACATACTGTCTTCAATTCTGTGAATACTTGTGTTGATGAATGTAAGTCGCTTGACTTGTGCATTTTCATCATAAGCGTTGAGATACTGTAGTTGGTAGCATCCCATTTCAGTTGTTGAGACTTAGAAGCAAATGAATTACCAAGAATGTAACTTGGGTTTATAGTGTCAAGTATGGTTCTTGAACTAATATTGGACTTCTATTTTTGTAAGTGACTAAGTGTGTAGCCTTGCTTGTTGAGATTCCAAACGAAAATGTGTACCAAGAGCTTATCCTGGGTTTAGAAATGTCAAGGGCGGATCTTGGACAGTTGTCTTGGGTTTGTGTTTTCGCTAGTGCCTGAGTCGTTAACACTACTTGTCTAGGTTCCAAGTGAATGATGATACCAAGAGAATTGTCTTGGGTTTGAAATGTCAAGGGTGAGCCTTGACAATCTGTTCCTGCAAAACAAGTAATTCTATGGTCCGGTGTTTTGGGGTTCCATATATATAAGAGTACTGAGAGAGTTTTCTTGGGCTTTGTACGCCAAAGGTAGACCCTGGACTTAGTATACCAAGAGTGGATCTTGGGTTTTATGTTCCTGAGAACGTATAATCCTGCAAGGATAAAATATACGAATAATCATATATGTCGAGGATAGACATAGTTGTACCTTGAACTGTCAAGTCTGATACTAGTGGAATTGTCCATGCTGGGTTTTGTCGAGATTCACCAGAGTATGATCTTGAATTTGTGAATCTATAAGTCACCAAGAGCTAGTCTTGGGTTTTAAAAGTAGGCGAAATACCAAGGACGCATCCGTCCTGGATTCTGGCATTGGAGCTGGAATTACGAACCTAGTGCTGGCGAGGTCAACCACTGCGCTTTACAAACCTTGAAGATTTACCAAAGTTTGGAATTACGAACCTGTAAATTACAAGAGCTAGTCTTGGGTTTTGTACCAAGAGCTTGTCTTGGGTCGTCATGCCAGGAGCTTGTCCTGAGCTTTGTAAGGTTGACCAAAGTTTTAGGTTTATGAACCTTGACGGTTTACCGTAGTTTGGATTTACAAACCTATAAATTAATAAGAGCTGGTTTTGAGTTTTGCTGAAGGTCCTCTTAGGGTGCTACCAAAGGCCAGCGACTAAAATAGAGACCGAATTTAGCGATTAAATTTTAGCGACCAATTTTTTTTTTTTAAAAAAAAAAGATTCGTGGCACGTGCTAATTTTTTTGTTGACTACCCTGCCCCCATTTGGTAAATAAAGAAAAAAATGCCCCCATTGGGGAAAAAACCGTACTAATGCTATTTTTGAATATCGGACTTCAAATGGTCTAACTATTTTTGTATATACAAACTTCGAACAGTCATAATTTTTGATAGGAATGTCCAATGGAGGCGTACTTTTATGTCAAAATGCTCGAAATTAAGAGAAGTAATTAAAAAAATACAAAATAGCATTAAATTAACTAATTAAATAATTAAAAAAGTAGATTGTTTGGAAATTTTTGGCTGATTGAATCCTAAATCGTAATTTTGAGGCACTTAGAGGCATTTTTTGGAAAAAAAAATAGTTAACCAAATCCCCTTTAGGAATTTGCGCAGGCCTTCCCCTCTAAATTTCAAGCTTTTTGATATATCGTACGCCTCAATCGGACATTCCCATCAAAAGTTATGACCGTTCAAAGTTTATATAAATTGCGCCTCAAAATGACACGTATCTCAAAATGACACATGTCACAACCAGGTGAGTCGCGCCTAGCTGGGGCGTGACCAGTTGCGCTGGTTGGGGCGCGACTCGTTGCTATAGATGCATAAATAAGTTTCAAACTACAGTAAATTCATAATTTTTTTTAAAGCAATAAATTAATTTTTTTGCCTTCTTAGTCTTGGTACATGAATCATGTGCATTATAAATATATATTTCCCTGGCCTCTTGTTGTTCTTGTTGTTTCTTTCCTTTGTTTTCCATTTAGTGTCCCTGCTTTTTCAGGTCACAACCCTACGATTAGTGTCATTTTGTTTCAATCCAGTGTTTTAATGAAACTAGCACTATTTGCACTCTTAGTTTCTTGACATTTTGACATTATTTGAGCTAATGAGATCTAGAATTGCTTGATTGAAAAAATTGTTATTTCATGGACTGCTCTCATTGGTCTATTTTACTGTTCAATCCTGATATTGAATTTATAATGCAACATGCTTTTAAGAGATGAAGGTCCAACT
The DNA here is from genome assembly GCA_007407185.1 of Glycine tomentella. Classification (NCBI taxonomy): domain Eukaryota; kingdom Viridiplantae; phylum Streptophyta; class Magnoliopsida; order Fabales; family Fabaceae; genus Glycine; species Glycine tomentella. Next base: position 626,109 of record PYAF01000609.1, read on the forward strand.
AATCTTTTTTGGCCTCGAATATTTTCACTTCAAGTGTTTGTTTGATGCCATATTCTTTATAGTTATGAATGGTTTTACAGGCATCTATTTTTTCGGTGTTTTGGTTTGATTAATTGTTATCGCTACCTTTGGTGTATGCCTCATTAGTGCTACTGCACTTTGTATCATCGTGAAAAATTTGATGTCATTGCCTAGGGCCAAAGGCCAAGCTATTCTTATTGGTTCTAGTAAAAATAGGATTCTTTATCCAAGACTCAATTGTATTATATTACCCACGGGAACATTAGATGGTGCAGTGAGCATGGCTTAGGAAGTTGAGTTGAATTTCTTCAGGAAAATGGTGTACTTGAGGTCTCTCAAGCTTGGTGAACGCCTGTTTTTGGTGTTACTGGTTATTCATCATCTTTGTTTAATATGATATCTCTTTTAATTTTGTCACTTGTTGAGTTAAAAATTGTGCTCACAAAGTCCAAGAGTTTGGTTTTAGACCTTTAATCCTCTTTGACGACAATTTTAGTTCCTTTTGTAAATGATTAGATTGCAGCCTAGGATGGTTTTGATGGAAGCTTCTGCCTATGGTGATTAAGTATGGATGGTTAAACATTGGTATTTTTTGTTTTGTTTTAGTCTTAAGTGGTTAAGTCTCACATTTAACTTCAACTCTTGATGGTTAAAAAGCATTGAGTGTAACTTCTACCAAGTGGTTAAGCTTCTTGCCCAAGTTGATCTTGTTGATAATTCCTACATTTTTTATTATTATTTTGCATCCCACAATGCACATCACATTCTATTTTGTTGATTTAATTATAGCTTCTAGCTTTTATTTTATTTTATATTATGCATCCTAAGTTGTAAGTGCTAGATTGTACCTGTTAGCTTGGGGACCTTAGTTGAATTGGTTAAGTTGGAGTTAGTGAGATCAGAGATGGTTGGTTATAGTTAGTTGAAGAGTTGATAGATATTGATTCCCTACTTGTATATTTGACACACTTACACTTGGATTGGATTGGATGAATAAGGTGGAAGGGAATTGAGAGGGAGTGGAATGGTAGGGATAATGAAAGAGAAAGACATTTTCTAATACTCTACTATTGGTTGATATTTATTAAAAATTATAAGATCATGAGAGAAATTTATTAATTATGATGTGGGATTCACAAAATTGTGATCATTAATAAATTTTTAATAATAAAAAATTGTGTTAGAGATATTGTTCCTAGCATTTCTGGTTTGTGCCAACAAATGTTAGTCCATTTCTTCTACCACAACGATGTGAGTTCGAATCCTATTGTCAAAGTGAGAAACTTGTTGGTGCGTAATCTATAAGTACCTTTGTAAGCACTTAGTGAGCCTTATACATGTCCTGACCCTGGTGAGATCCCGACTATGAAACCTAGATACATGATATGACATGATACAACATGACACAGATATAATGTCATATATGAAACCTAGATACATGATTGTCATTTATTAAAAAATTATTCCATCATGTTTGGGTAAGGGATGAGTTGTCAAGGTGCATTAGATGCCTTTATCTGATGCTCAGCTGTGTTGTCTACCTACTCAGCTCAGCGACACTGGACTCTCTCTCTCTCTCTCTGTATACCACCCTTCCCTTCACTTTAACCATCAATCAACCACACTTGACAATGAATATTTCATGATTTTTGGTTGTAGGTGCAGGTTTGTGACTCTCTACTTGGGAAGTTAAGCCTTATTTTAGCCTGCAGTGTACTTGAGGAATCATTTTTGTATAATATAGCATTGCCATCACCGCACTCGTTGTTGTTATTGTTAGTGACCATCATTCGAGGTATGTATCTCTTTGTTATACTTATGTGCGTATTACATGTTTGTGTGTCCTATGAGTATTGTTTTATATTAAAGTTATATGCATTGTGAGTGAACCTTAGTTTCCCATTTAAGGTTCAATACAATGACTAATACGGATAGTTTGGATTAATCGTTGTATTGAATCTTGAATTGTTCGTTTGGACAGTTAGGAAATAGTCATAATTTATACATAATTCATACTTATAGGTTAAGTATGTTTCGTTAAATTTGATGAAATTTCGATTTACTGCATATTGCTTTGTTCTTCGGGTGCATACTTGATCGTGGTGAATTCAGAGCACCGCTTTCATGTCGTGTACTTGGAGATCAATATGAAATACTGTCGAAATTTCATTAAATTTAACAAAACATACTTAATTTGTACGAGGAATATAGTATAAAATATGATTTCCTAAATGGGATAGGGCCATACCTTTTTATGAAAAAAGTGAGATTTTCATGCATATAAGTTTTACCTTATGGGTATGACACCATAGGGGAAACATGGATCATAGTTGGATGAAAGCATCACACATTAGTGATGAGTAAGAAAATGGGGTTGAAGAATTCCTGCAATTTAACGAACATAATGCACCATGTATGATTGGAAATTATTTTATGTCTATGTGTTAAATGTGGGAATGGGAGACGTCAATCAGTGAATGACATAAGATCACATCTTATATGTCACAGGATTACTCCGAATTACACAAAATGGATATGGCATGGTGAATTACCAGACATGCCAACATTCTCACACACTGTGCCGATTGATGTAGACAATGGAGATCATATAGAAGACATGATATGCGATCTTGGAGAAGATTGTTTTCGACAAGCACATGCACCTATGTATGACAAATTACAAAGTGATGCAAAGAACCCTTTGTATTATGAGTGCACAACCTTCACATGATTTTCAGTGGTGTTAGCTTTGGTTAACTTGAAGGCAAGATTTGGGTGGAGTCACAAAAGCTTAACTGAATTGCTTGTGTTATTGAAGAAAATAATTCCTGAAGATAACACATTGCCGAAAAATCACTACGAGGTGAAGAAGATTTTATGCCTTGTGGGAATGGAGTACCAGAAAATACATTCATGCCCTAATGATTGTATATTGCACGTAAATCAATTTGCTAAAATGCGCAAGTGCCCCACATGTGGGGTATCATGGTACAAAGTCATGGATGACGAATGTAGTGATGACACAACCACAAACAACTGTCATCCTGCAAAAGTATGATGATATCTTCCAATAATTCCAAGGTTTAAACGATTGTTTACTAATGGACATGATGCAAAAAAACCTTACATGGCATGCATATGGCAGGAAAAGTGATGGAATGTTGAGCCATTCCACTGATTCTCCCTAATGGAAGACAATTGATCGGTTGTATCCAGATTTTGGGGAGGAGCCAAGAAACCTAAGGTTGGGTCTTGCTTCAGATGGAATTAATCCTTTTGGTAACTTAAGCACTAACCATAGTTCATGGCCTATTTTGCTGATGATTTACAACCTCCATCCTTGGTTGTGCATAGTGAGAATACATTATGTTGTGTATGATAATAGTAGGTCTAAGACAACCAGGAAATGATATTGATGTGTATCTGACTACACTGATTGAAGACTTGAGAAAATTGTGGGTAGACGACGTTGATGTGTTTGATGGGAATCTTCATCAGACCTTCAAGTGGCGTGCTATGGTATTTAATATAACATCCCCAAAATTATAAAAATGTGATACAAGTATGTTTAGAGAAAAAATAACTATATCACTCTTTCCAAGAAGTGGAAATTACTAGAAAACCCCTTAAGATAAAATGTCAAAAATGCCCTTGACATTTTTGAAAATGACCAAAATGTCCCTAGGTTGAATGGCATAATTACCAAAATGCCCCTAGGCCAAAAATGC
>PYAF01000609.1:636998-653034 GCA_007407185.1 Glycine tomentella
AATGTTATGACATAGCCTTTTATGTTTTCCAATCTACTTGTGGATAAATCCAATAAGATATACTATCAAACCTTTATTTCAAAATCATTTTCAAAACTTCACTTATTTTCAATTAATCATTGGTCTTTTTAAAATAAATTATCCGCTGCAAATAAAATAAATACGAATAAAATGAAAGAGTGAAGTGGTGGTTACAGTTACATTAAAACATAAAATGATAATTTTATTTTGTTCATTTTTATATATAATAACAATGAGAAACTAGTGCATAAATATATTATTACACTTATTTTCAGTTACATATTATTTACAAAATAATCTATCTAATATATATATATATATATATATATTAATTGATTGATTCAAATTAATTAATAAAATCTTATTTATTATTTTCTTAATAATTCATTAAATCTTAAATTAATTGATTCTTTGATTCAAATATATATATATATATATATATATTTAATATACTTTTTATTAAATAATATTTATTTATATATTATATATGTGTGACTGAATGAGAATTTTGCATTATCATATTTTTTACTTTTTTTAATACACTTTCTTTTTTTCTATTCTCATTTCTTAGTTAATCACAAATTTTCTCATTTCATTGTCTCTTGATTTTTCTCTGTGTCTTTTAGGTTTTGATTTGTGTTTTTTCCTATAAAATTAGTTTTTTTCCCCCTATAAATAGTTCTTCCATATATAACCATTAAGATCATCCAATGAGACTAATTAAAATTAAATTAAATACATAATCCTGTGTGTGTATATATATATATATATAATCTTCATTTAATTATATAAATAATTAAAATCAATATTTGACATGACAATTGTTTTTGTTAATAATTAATAGAAATTTGGGAAAATATTTTTCGAATATTTTAAAATTAAATGAAAATAATTTATTACAATATTTATTTTCAGAAACATAATTAAAAAGAAAAGTATTTTTTAAATATTTAAATTTAAATTTTAATAAGATAAATTCTAAAATGCACCGAGAAAGTATGAAACATCCGAATAGATTTTTTTAATACCCATATCAAAATATTTCAAAATTAATATAAAATTGGAAATTCTCTTTAATGAGTTATATTTCCTATTTCAAATTCAGATTCTTCATTCGTTTTTATATGCTTCCTCTTCGCCCTCTGTTCGATGCATGACATTTTTTCCTCCTTTTGTTTTGTATCTTTCCTTTATATTTATATAAAACATTTATAATGTTACCTTTGACAAAGGTGTTACATGAACAAACATCGCTTTTGATAAAAAAAAAAAAAAAAAAATTAGTCATTGATAAATCATTAGATAATCTAACAATTAACACAATTAAAAAAAATGAACTAAATCAATTTTTTAAGAAAAAAGTTAAAAAGGAACATGCAATATATCCCTAAAATAAAGAGAATTCTATTTAGGACAACACTCCAATAATAATAATTTTTTTTGAAACATGTATGTATATAAAAATATATTAAATATTAATTGACGTATCTGTTAACATACATATATTAAATTTTAAATTAAATAATTAATAATTAATAATATATTAAATTCAAAATAATATAAAAATTACCTATAGAAATTATAAAAAGTGAATTTCATACCCATGTAAGTCACGGAGTACTAATTAAGCTAGTTGAAGTAGTAAAAACAATGAAAATATATTCTTATTGTTCATTTTCTTGTAAATGCCTAAAATTAAAGTTAATGTCAAAATAAAATAAAAAACATTTATAATAATAAATAAAACACATCAATTATGAATGAAAGTACATAAAATGGTGAAATCAAGGTTGGCCGAATGACAAATGAGAACTAAAATAAATTTTAAGAAAAATATTTTATTGAAAATAAAAAGTTTATATTTAGTATTTTTTCTAATATATGTGTGGGCATATTTGTTTTAACTAAAAACAAATATTTTTTATACCAAGGCCTAATTTATCGTATAAATCAAAAGAAAGGAGCAAATGGAGGCCTCATGAGATGCCAGATGTATACATGTTTGGATTGTTGGATGAGAAAGCCAAGAGCAATGAGCCTGGTGACTTTGAGCCACATTGGGGCATGTTCAACTATAATGGGAGCATTAAGTATCATGTTGAATTGGGGAATGGGAAAAAACTTGTGGCTGCTAAAGGGATGAAGTACTTGAAGAAACAATGGAGTGTGCTTTCTCAAGATGCTAATATTGATGACCTGAAGATGGAGGATAACTTGAAGATTGCATGTGAGGGGTCAACGGGATGCACTACTTTGGGTAATATAATGGGTCATCTTGTGAGTGGTTGGATAATAGGACCAAGGCTTCATATGCCTTTAATGCGTACTACCAATTAGTGACCAATCAAAGCATAGATGGATGTGAGTTCAATGGTTTAGGAAGCATCACTGGCCCTCCAGTGGTACTTGCAAATTTGATGTTGGACTTGAGGTGATAGAGCAACTTGATACCAGCCCTTCACCTGCACCAACAACAACTGAACCCGGTCCAGACAGGCCCAGTCAACCAAACTTAATTGCCATGGTTTCAATGGTAGTATTTAGTTTTATGCTTATGATCATCCTTTGATCTTTCATATACTTTAGCTTTATGTTTTTTTTCCCTTCAAATTAGCTAGACCTCAGAATAACACAACAAATTCGTTTTATGAGAGTTGATTAGTTAAAATAAATATAGGACATGTACATCTTAATAGAAATAATATGTAGCATAAATTAATGAACATAATGTATGAACAATGATATATGTTATGACTTCGGAGTTGTAATACCTGTTACAACTTCTATTTTTTTTTTATAATTTAAGTAGTAAATTTCTTTACGGACTTTATTGTATTTTTTTCAATTTACGACTCCAAAGTCATAACATATTTTTTTTACAAGTTGTATTGAAATCGTAAATATATTTACGACTTTTATTTTTTTTTTTTACGACTTTAAAATTGTAAACACTCTTTTTCTTTAGTTAGTATTTATTTTTTGTGTTTATTTTTTAATTTCTTTTGTTTTTTAAATTATAAAAATTAGTTTAATTTAATTATTTAAAAATGCAAGTAATTTTAATTTTTAATTTAATTTAATATTTTGTATATATTTTATATCACTTTATTTGATATTTTATCAATTTAATTATTTAATAAATAAATAAATATAGAAAAATATAATTATTATATTTTTCTATATTTATTTTAATAAATTAAAAAATATTAAATAAAATAAATTAATAAATTATTTATAATTTAAAAAAACAAATTTTATCAATTTTTTTTTAAAAAAAGCCGTTGTGTGTAGACACCCATTTGGTAATTATTTTTAAAGAAATTACCTCAAATGATAATTAATTTTTTAAAATATCTCCATGAAAAAGGCGTTGATTTTTTATATCCTTTAGTTTCACTTAGGGTTCAGGAACTAGTCTCTTAGTCCTTCCTTTTGTCACTATTACTAATTAAAGTGATAATTAATACCCTTCCTCTTTATCCGTTGTTCTCACTTTCTGTTTCAAGTTGTATGCTAGCTTAACATTGAAAGATCATGATTATTGTGACAAAAAGCATAATTAATCGGAAGTACACCTCAATGATGATGGGGACCAGAAAAATAGCACACATAATGCTCACTTACTGTCACAAAATTAATAAATAAAAAATATTCCATTTTTTCATTTTTCTTGAATAATATAGTATGCTATATGTGTAAATATATATATATATATATATATATATATATAGTTTAGATTTCTTTTAATCTAATAAACCAATTAAAATAGTGTTTGTGTCTACTAGCTAGTATGAAATAGGTTTGAGATCATCTCTCCATCATGGGGTCTTTTCTTCAAGCATATCAAATATCAAACTATGTGCTTGAAACACTCGTTGTAAAATTGTCAAATCTCAAACCATGATCATACCTAAATTGTGTCTACACTTCTAAATTGATTATTTTTCTTAACTGTGATCAAGGAAAGGAAAGATAGGAAGCTATCAGGCCTTAAATTAGGGAAGATAAATGGATGAATCAGATCAATCTTAATCTTAATTTATATTTTAATGGATCGGATCAAAATAATTTATTAATCCATTTTGATTCATTAAAATTATTTAATGGATCAGATCCAATCCAATCCATTTGATAAAAAAATTCAACCGATCCATTAACACTTTTTTCATGGGTGAATATCTATTCAATCCATACACAAAAAATATATAATTAAAAATTTATTTATTTTTAATTTACAATAATATATTTTAAAAAATCACAATAATTTCTAAAATAATATAGTCCCAACATACATTGATCGAGGTTGTTTTCGACTAATCTCGACCAAAGATAATTTTTGGCAAACATTATCTCAAACTATTTTTTGGCCAACATCGACCAGTGATATTTTTACTCAACATCGACCAAGTTCTTTTTGGCCGATGTCGGCCAAGAATATTTATTTGGTTGAAATTGACTAGTTTTTTTAATCAATGTCGGTCGGTGTTTGTTTTTGGCCGACATCTGCTAGGAATTTTTCGGTCCACATCAGCTCAGAATATTTTTTGGTTGACGTCAATCTTGGACTAGGTTTTTATTGATCATGTCGATCGATGATGTTTTTTGCTGACATTAGCGAGGACTTCTTTTGCTGATACTGGCTAGGTTTTTTTTTTTTGCCGACATTGGTCATTACTATTTTTTGCTGGCGTTGACTAAGGTTTTTTCGGTCGAGGCTAATTTTTGACTAACATCAACTAGGGTTTTTCTCGGACAACGTCAATTGAGGCTATATTTTGACTGACGTTGGCTAGGATTTTTTAATCAACATCGGCCAATGCTATTTTTCAACTAATGTTGGCTAGATTTTTTTTTATCGATAGTCAGTTAGTGCAATTTTTTGACTGACATGGCTAGGGTTTTTTGGGACAATGTTGGTCGGTAATATTTTTTTGGCTGACTTAGACAAGAATAAACCTAGCCGATGTTAGGAAAAAAATCAATGGCGGATGTCGGCAAAAAAATAGTCCAAGCTAACGTCAACCAAAAATTCCTAGTAGACATTGGTCAAAAAATAGTCTTACCATACATCGACGAAAAAACCCTAGTTGTCATAGACCAAAAATAGTCTTAGTTGATGTCAACCTAAAAACATCATCAACTAATGTCATCCAAAAAACCCTAGCTGGAGTTGGCCAAAATATAGCCTTGGCCAAATGCATTTGAAAAAACCCTAGTTGACATCATCCAAAAAATAACATTGGCCGATGTCGACCGAAAAACATCATCAACCGACCTAGGACAAAAAAAAATCTGGACAACATTAGCCAAAAAATTACCCCAACCAAAGTCTGTCGAAAAAACCTAGTTGACATCATCCAAAAAATAACATTGGGCTCTGTGATTGAAAAACTTCATTAGCCAATGTCGGCGGAAAAACTCTGGAATACATTGGCCAAAAAATAGTCCCAGACAAAGTCGACCGAAAAAATCCTATGCAACATCATCCAAAAAGTATCATCAATCAACATCAGATGAAAGCATTTCATTCGCCGTTGGCCGAAAAAGCTCTAACCAATGTAGTCGGCAAAAAAAATTATTGACCAATTTCGGCTGAAAAATTCGGCTAATGTTTGTCAAAAGAATAGTCTCGATTGATGATAACGGGCAAAAATCATGGTTGACGTTGCTAAAAAATTGCTTACAAATTCCTTTATTATTAAGTTGGATCAATTTTGATCCATTAATAAGTATTGATTAGAGGATCTATTTGATTTTAAAAATTAGTGAATGAATCATTAATCATCCATAAAATTAAATGAATGTATCCATCCATTTGTTTTATTTTTTTAGTAATAGATGGATTCGATAAATTTATTATGGATGGTGGATAAATGGATTCTTTTTTCACCCCACCTAAAACATTTCTTCATGTAAAAATAAATAAAACATGCAACATAATTTCAAATACAAGTGTAGGTCTTTTAAGGAAAATATTCAATTTACACAAATGTCATAGGTGGTGAAATTTGTCAAATGGCTATATGTTTAAGAGAATATCTTACCTTCCATGGGGAAAAAATAACAAAGTGTTAACAGTTGGCATCTACATATTTGTATAAAATGAATAAAATGGTTGTGCTTGTACAGCCTTCTCTCCTGAACCATTTTCGATCTACAGAAAGGAAATAAAAGTAAGTCTATTAAACAAAAAGAGGAAAAATGCAAGAATAAAATTAATAAGATGACAAGGTATTAATTATTTTTGTACCGATTTAATATAATTGTTGATGAGAAGCACCTAACTCTCAGAATACAAATAGGGAATTTTTATCTACTAAATTTTCACGCGCGTCAAAATTAAAGACAAGCGTATAAGAATCATATATAGAGTTATTAACCTTTATCAGCTGAACACGAACTTGATACATCACGAAGCCAACCAAGCAAACATGCATTAGATAATCAAGTACTAATTAATAATGTGAACACCAAACTATAATCTCTGCAATTATTTTATAATTACTATTTTCTTCTTTAATCTATATGATAATCACTTGTCGAAGTTTGATCAGCAAAGGCAAAATGTGTGGCAGTGATTGAATCTCAAAGTCCAGGAGTGAATGCTATACCAGTTGAAGGTAACCATAGGTCCCCCAAAATGAGATTGGCCACAGTGAAATTATAAGCCTCTCTAGAATCATTCATCACATGATACCCTGGCCATTTGACTCTATTATCAAGCCTAGCTCCTGGTCCATAATTCTTGTACTCAGCATAGTACAGTGTGTCCAAATACAATGTTCCATTCCACTCTAGCCACCCTTCTGGACTCAACACATCACTGATGTAGGACTGCATGAAAATTATTCTGGAATACGGCTTCCACGGTCTACCTAGGTACGTTGAAGTGGTGTTGAGATATGGCAGAAGTTCATAATCCGCTGAAATGTTGCAAAATTGGATCGAGAAACCGGATGATCGATTGGGGTACATTTCACCTTGAGCTGTGATTGTGTTCTTCTGGCTTTCTAAGCCTTTCTTGGCCAATATTGTGCAGTTTTGGAACACTGCATTGGCATGGCCGAATATGAAATCCACTGTGCCACTGATTCTGCATTCTCTATAGAATTGGCGCAATGAGTGGGCATAGAGGCTGTCTTGGTAGCCAAAAATCCCACATCGGTAGAACACAGAGAGGTCGGAGTCTGATCTTAGAGCAACAGATTGGTTTCTTTGGGGACCTGCAGTGTTTCTGAAGGTAATGCCTTTTGCTATGAATCCTCTGCCATTCACAGCTTCCCAGTAAAAGTGTATGAGAATAAGAATTAATTGAATCAAAAATTTCAGCAATATTGAAAGAGGCAATTACTGTTTTTTTTTTTTTTGAATTTTTTCTTTTTATATTTAACTTGAAGTTTTACTAAAAATACAAAAAAAAAGGATAAAGTGAAATATTTTTTTGTGTGCCTATTTTGATAATAATATGTCACAACTTTTTTTACAATAAAAAAATGAGACGGAGTGATGCAATTAATAAAAACAATAAAAGATATTGTGATAAATTACCAAAGGAATAATATTATTCTTTAATTTAATTAAAATATATTTAGTTTTTTTTTCAAGGAAGAATACATTTACAGTTTTTACACTGTTAATTGAATATATATTATCATATATGATAAAAACTATTGACCCATATCATAACAATGTAATACATTAAAAGATTTTTAATAAGTTGAGAGTGTAAAATTTATTAGATTTATTGCATAAAAGTTAAACTTATTTTTTTTATGAGAAATATTAACAAGACTTTCTTTTACCCTCTTTTTTAAATTTGTTGAAAACTATTAATTTTGACTGGTCCTATTTATTCATTTAATGATTTTTTTTCTCCTAATTAGTTATTTTTAACAAATTCTAACTTATCACATAGAGAGTTAAAAAGAAAATATAGGGGAAATTGTCATTAGCATTTCTCTTTTTATTATTATAAATTAAGTGTTTCTTAATCAAATAGTTCAAAATTCAAATCCTAATATTTTTAAGTATAAAATAAATTGTGTTAAAAGAAGGATACTCATCTGTATACTCCCCTTTCAAAGATTTGTTACGGTTAAAAAAAATTAGATAAGTGTCCTTACCAAAGGTAGCTGTCTTGAATGTGGTTAAATTTTCACTACGACTCAGATTACCGGAGATAACAGTGGCATCCATACCTTCACCAATCACCACAAGGTTCCACTTCTTCTTGTTAACCACAACGTTCTCTTCGTAAACACCCTTCTTGATGTGTATCACAAAGCGTCTCATGCTATAAATAGGTGCTGCTTGCACAGCATCCATCACCTTAGTAAAATTCCCAGTTCCATCAGCAGCAACTACAGCATCTGGAATCACTCCATTTGTCTGCAGCAACGTCTTATCCTCTGCTTCAACCCATGAAGGAAATTTTACCCTACTATTTCTACTGCTGAAATGATCATTCACATAAGGCTTCACCTGGGTCAGTAGCTTTTGGAGCAACCACTTCGCTTGGTCAATTTCAGTGGATATTAAACCCTTCACATTCCCATTTGTACCTTCAAAACCATCCATGCATGTATCTGTATTCGCAAGTACAGCACTAAGCCATGTCGTTAAATCAGAGCTTAGATTCCCTGTACTGTTATCATTCCCTGCAATAAACAATATACACTTTATTGTTATATTTGTTAGAATAGTTTAAGAGTCTGTAATTAATATTATATATTGTGTTTGTGATTAGTTTTAGGGTAATGAATTACTAGCTGCCTCTCAATTTCAGAGGATTTTGATACCCTTTTTACTTGACCAAAATGAGATTATATCCCCATTACTTACATATAGGTAATGAAATACATTTCTATGTTAATTAGACATTCTTAAAAATATCATACTAAGTCAAACTTTAGTTAAAGCACATGAGTTAGAATACTACATTGTAATTATATGTAAAGACTTAAGGACACAAATATTCCGTGAACATAAGGAGAGACATGAAAAATCACCTTGGGGACTTTGAACAGCGGAGATGGACCAGCTGAGTTCATCCGCTGACAAGTCTAACAAATCGAGACACGCGGAAACGGCGGCATCAGGAAGACGAAAGTCATTGTTGACATTGCTGAACTCAGACTTGAGAGTGGAGGTAACGTTTTGCAAAACATCACCTACTGTGGTCACCGAGCCTATGAATTCAGAAGGAGAAACTCTCAGGCTACCGTGTCCCGCGAATTCAGAGCGAACAAAGAAGATGATGAATGTAGTGGTCAGAGTTGAAGTACTCAGCTGTTTGGTCGAGAAAACAGCCATTGGAGTGAATTAAGCCTAAGACGGACAAATGTTTGTGGGTTAATAAAAGTGATAGTGTTGTTTAATAGTAGTATTTGGAAGAAAGTTCCCAAGTCCTAGGGAAGAGAACGATGAAAGAACGTGTTGTTTAATGAAGGGATATATGGGTTGATGGAAGTAATATATGTGTGATGAAGGGAAATTGAAACAAGTTATATCTTTTAATTTTCATCGTTATGACAGTGATACATGTGTATATATAGAAGTTCACTCTAAACTGTTGTTGCAAGTTTTGCAAGAATTGAAGAATAAATTTTATCATAAAATAAATGATAGGATTTCTATTTTGCCAAAAATATGAGTTTTTAAGATGTTTGGTACATGTATGAAAAGTTTTCGTTTAAGGGAACTAATTTGCAGAATGGAATGAACTGGTTAGCACTAGCGCATTGGCAGATAGCGGAATTTAATTAAGAGGATTCTGTTAATAAAGTAGTTAGCACTAGCATAGCACAGGAAGATAAGGGAATTTAATTAAGAGGGTTCTTTTAATCACGAAAGGGTAATAAAATGGAAGGGGCTACTCTGCAGAGTGGAAATGTCTAGTTTGAGTAATCTCAGTGTTAATTGGAACCACTATGCACTAATGCAGTGTCTTGTTTCAAAGTAAACCAATCCGTTATTCAAATCTGATTCCGCGTCTAGACCTTCATGGGGCAGTGGGACAAGTACAAGAATATTTTTAGAGTAAATTGTATTAATTTTTAAATAACAAAATTTATTTTGAGTAAATTATATCAATTTTTCCTAAGATTTACCTAAATGACATATGTATCTCCTTTTTTCACATTATTTAGTCTCCCTCATCTGATACTGTTAACTAACATAATATATATATATATATATATATATATATATATATATATATATATATATATATATATTATTTTCCTTTTTTTCAATCTCCAAAATGTCCCTCCACTCTATTCCCAACACAAACCTATCCCTAGTCCCAATCCTCATTGGATGAACAAGGTGCGGAGAGCGACAACGGTGAAAGGCTTGAAGATGTTCAGATCTGGGGTGGGTTTCGCCAGATTCGTTGATAATGATGGGAAAGTCGGGCACAAACCCCACAACCTCTTCTTCCTCTACGCCCCTTCTTTGCTTCGGTTATATGCTCTGTTTCTTCTTCACTGTCTCTCCTTCCACCTTCGATGTGGCGTCTTTCTTTGTTGTCGAAAATGCTTTTGCATCGGACTTATGGCGCAATGAGAGAGAGAGAAAGGAGGGATCAAAACATGCTTAGCGAAGTCAAGGTGCAATTCTATGGCCTCCATGGGGGTGAGCTCACGGTGTTGCTCTGATAGAAGGGAGTGCTGCAAGTCTTTGGTGAAGTCCATGCGAGGGTGTGAACTGTGAAGAGAGAGTGACTAACGTTCAATGGGTTTCTTTTTGTTATTTTTCTTCACGCCAACTCTCTTATGAGTGAGTCTCTTTCATCTTTAGCATCTCATCATCACCCTAGTATTGTTATCTTCTAATTCCAAATTGGTTTTTGCAATTTGTTGCTGAGAAACTCTTAAGAAAAATTCACAATTGGTAACTAGGAGTGACTATCGATTTTATTGTTTTTTTCTTAATCATACCATTTTTTTTATTATTTACTTTGTTGAGAGTGTTGAAAAATGTTGGGGGCCTGCTTTGCAATTTGGTGGTGTTTGTGGTGTGATCGATTTTAAATTTCGGTGAAGGCTGTTCATTGAACCCGAGTTGGTGTTGTGCTTTGTAATTTTATTTTTCTTTTGTTCAAGTTGCCTCTCAAAGAAGATGTGATGGGGTGTGTTGTGTATAATTTTTTTTTTTTTTTAAATAACGTGCTAGTCATGTGATCATAAAAATAAATTGAGTTAACACGTAGTGGAAATGGAAAAGTTAGGATTTTTTTCATAGGTGAAAAGAAGGAGAAGATGCATGTAATTAGTACAAAGTTGAGGAGGTGTTGTCATAATTTGCTCATTTTGTTTTACTTTTTTTAACGTTTTTAACAACAATTTTTTAATGAGCACATGGTATAATGTTCTTCAAATAATTAGCTAGAGTTAGTTTAATGTAAAAAGAGTGTCAACATAATATTTTTTACACAATTAAAAAGATAGTGTAAGATAGAAAAATAAGAGAAATAAGGAGAATTTTACGAATTCTTAGGACGTATTAATATAATTTATTCTCAAGTTTTATACATATGTTTACTAATAAGTATGATAATTTAAAGGAAATAAGAAAAATAAATAAATATGTGTGATAACGATGTATTAAACTAACAATGTTTTTATTTTCAAGTGTTTGCATAATGTACTCTTATTGACAAATATAACAAATATATTATACTTTTATAAAAGGCACCAAAACAAATACTTAAAACTTTACTTTAACCCATTATGGTTGGTTTGGTGGTATAAGATTTGGATAGTTAATTTGTACCACATCTTGGATTTAAACTTTGATAAGTTGTTGTCATGCAAAAAAAAAAAAACCATAAAATCTTCTATATACATAAATTAGAATAATTATCGAGAGTGAGAATGGTTTTGAGTTTTTAGAAAAGTTTATCAATATCTTATCTCTTTCAATCTATCTTTATAATCTTTATTATTTTAATAAACTATGCCTTAGTATTAAATTTAATTACAATTTATAAATTTTTATATTATTGTGATTTTTAATATATTTTTTTAGTTTTGTGTATGTGCGCTTTGTCAGGAATAGGGGTTAGGGAGGGGGTGAAGAATAGGTATCCAACTTTGTTGAATTGTAGTTGCCTAGAAATTTCATTTATTTATCTTGGCATATCGGTGGGTGCAAACCCTAGGAAGGACGTTACTTGGGAGTTGGTTGTGCAAAAGGTCTGAAAGAAGTTTGTTTATGTAGGAGTATTTGTCTTTTGGGTGAAGGATTTGTTTAATCAACTTGGTACTTATGGCTTTACTTCTCTTTTACTTATATTTCTATAAATCACCTCAAGAGGTAGTTAAGAAAATTGTGAGAATCAACATCAACAACATCTTTAACCAAAGTTAATTGGGGTTGGTGGTAGATGAACCCAATGGTAAATCAAAAATAAGACAAAGTAAGAGAAAGGGAGAGGGGAAGAAAAAAGAGGAAATAAGATAAAAAAGAGAGAAAAAAGAAGAAGTTAAAAATAAAAGAGGGATGAAAGGAAGAAGAGAGAAAAGAATAGGAAAAGAACTAAAACAAGAGAATGACTGGAACATAGAACTGCTAATGGGTTTAACCCTCCACCAAGCTTATAGTTTTTCTCCACTCCGTCCTAAGACATACCGTCCACCAATCTATATCACTCCATTAGGTCTTGTTTAACTACCTTTCCCAGGTAAATTTTGGTCGGCCTCTACCTCTCTTTGTGTCGAGCTCTTGGTAACAAACTCTGGTTCTTACGGGTGCATCCAGTGGTTGTCTCATAACGTACCCAAATCACCTCAATCTATGCTCCTTCATCTTTTCACTTATCGATACCACTGATACCTTTCGTCGAATATTCTCATTTCTTATCTTATTTATCTTCGTATATCCACACATCCATCTTAACATCCTCATTTCTGCTACCCTTATTTTATGCCCATGTTGCCAATGTGCTAACCAGCATTCCGCTCCATATAGCATTGTCGGTCTTACAACTGTTCTATAGAATTTTCCTTTTAGCGTAAAGGGAATTTCGCGGTCACACAAAAACCCGGATGCCCTCCGCCATTTCATTCACCTTGCTCTAATTCTATGATTTACATCCTCATCAATCTCATCACTTTTTTTTCAACATTGTCCCAAGTATCTAAAAACATTTTTCTTGGGTACCTCTTGACCAAGTAAATGCACTGTGTCTTGATCACCATCTCTTACCCGTGAAAACTCATACTTCATATACTCTGTTTTGCTCTTGCTTATCATGAATCCTTTAGACTCTAAAGTGTTTCTCCACAATTCCAATTTCCTATTAACACCATCTTTGTATCTCATCAATAAACACAATATTATCTGCAAAAAGCATACACTACGACAATTCCAATTGTGAGAATATAAAGGGGATTTTTATTGGGGGGATATGGATGAGGGGAAAAAGGTTGCTTGGGTGAGTCAGAAAAATGTTTGCTTACCCAAAGAAGCAGGGGGATTAGGGGTTTGAAATATAGAAAAATTCAACATCGCATTACTTTCAAAATGGAGATGGAGGATACTTATGCATGAAGGGGGACATATTGAAGGGGAGTGTAGGAGAGAGATTGATAGGTGGTTCAATAGTTGGGTTAAGTGGAAGGTGGGAAATGGTAAGAGTGTGGATATGTAGAATTCACAAATGGCTAGAGGGCACACGTTATGCAATATATACCATAGAATGTTTATGAATTCGGAGCAAAAGGGTTGCATGGTAGGAGAAATAGGAAGGTGAGAGGAAGGCGTATGGACATGGGAACTCAAGTAACGAGGGACATTATTTGAATGGGACAAATCAAGCTTCAGTAATCTCATTGGAGAACTAAATAATGTATGAATACTTGGGTGTGGGAAGGGTGTTATATATGTGACTTTTCTATTAGGAGTGCATATTTTGTGATCAACCGGAAGCAATAATGCATAAAATATTGTTGCTCAAGGGCAAGTGTATCCTATGCAATAGTATCATAGACTCGAAAGTCTGGATATCGTAGGCCAGTTGTATTCCTAAATAATTAAAATAACATAAAATAAATGATTTTAGGGGTTTTATCTTGTATTGAAAGTGTTTCACTAATTGTTACAGAGAAATATAAATTAAGCTAAGCAATAGTTTTTCAAAAAGAGATGTATGATTGAAGACAAGCATGAATTATGAATTCGCTTGTACCTATTTTTCCCTAATTCCAACTTTAAATAAGAACCCTAATTTTTAATTAATTGTCAATTACCTCTTAAGTTAATCATCAGCCTATGGTCAAGGCTTGAAAATACTCTCCCCCTAAATTAATTCTCAATTTGTCATTTGGGATTTAATTCATGGTTAAAGATGAATAAAAGAGAGGTTTGTAAAAAGGAGATTCATGCCACCAATTTGATCATGCAAGTTTTATGAACCTATTATTTTATAGGTCAGTTAATCATGAGTAAATGGTTACTAACACATAATTAACTATGAATTAGAGTGATCAATTTCAATATAAAAGAGAAAACAATATGATTAACTGAATAATATCAGAGAAATCAATTAAAATATGGAATAAGAGTACATGGGTACAACTACATCATAATTTGAGCTCTAGGGTTTTAGCCAACCATGGTCACAATTAGCCAAACATCATACAGAATAGCATTGAGAATGAAAGAGATTGAAAACCCTTGCATATTAGGACTCCAATTGTTCTTGATGTAACTCCAAGACTCAAAAACCTTTGTGAGTATTTTAGTTTTTTGATCCAAAATCCCTAATTCGAAACCCATCATCGTTTCCCTAATCACGTTTTGTTTCCATGACTTTCATTCTTTGAAATGATGAAGAATATGTTTATTCCTTGTGTAGCTACTCATTTTCAAACTAGTGTGAGGAGCATAGCTCTAAACAACCACAACTCCTTCGCTCCTTATCATTGATAGTAGCATTCCTATAAACCACTGTGGATTTCTTGTTCAGCTCCCAACCAGTATTTCCCATTCCTAGCTTGACATACCGCGAATCCTCTTGAAAGAGAGAGGTGCCTTCGAGAATGCAGACATAGGTGGTGCATGGCTGTCGTCAGCTTATGCCGACAATGCAGCAGTTGGTAACTCTATCGACTAGGAAAATCCTTCACTGTGTCAAGTACGGAATTTATTTCCCTTTATATATTCAAAACCGGTATTTGTTATATCCCTTAATCTAACCTTGTAACGCCCTTACGCTCACCAGGGTCATTACCACGCATAAACAACAATCATTATACATAACTCATCAGAGTTTAAGCAGTTTGGAAGCATATAATAAAAAGGGCATCATCAAGTGCCATCGTCATACACACTGTACATTATAATATGGTGATTATACATAATTTTTCTGTTTAAGTACAAAACTGTACATAAATCTCCCCTCAGGGTACAACAAAAATTAAACCAAAGGTGAATACAAAATATCATAGCCACATGCTCATGTGATCTAAGCCTAAGGTTTATAAGCATCAACTATCCCTGCAAAGGCTTCTTGCCTTGGGATCTATCTGCTCCTCCTGAGGATTCACCTGCAAAACATAAGCCCCACACAAGGGGTGAGATATAAAATCCCAATAAACTCAGGGCCCTTGAAGGTATTTCCTTCCCCTGGTTCACTATCTGGCACATACATAGAAATAGTACATTTCAACCATTCACAATCAGAGTCAATATCAGAATAATTCTCAATCATTCATCACAACAGGCAGGGATCTCATCCCTCTTCACTCAACATCATTACTATCATTTCATCTCAACCTGTCGATACACAGGTGATACACATTACTTAACTCCGCAGAGGCTACATCTATGTATATAGGAACATCTCCACTCAGGGAGGCTACATCTATATACTAGGAACATCTCATGCCTGGATCTCAACATATCTATTGGAGGCTTCATCTGAAATATAGGAACATCTCAGTCAAGAGGCTACATCTATATAACAGGCACATCTCCATCGGAGGCTTCATCTGTGTATATAGGAACATCT
>PYAF01000609.1:653134-683821 GCA_007407185.1 Glycine tomentella
CTCATATTCAAACCGGCATGTTATAAATCAACAGTTCACAGCCATGCATATCAATTCCCCAATCATTGGGTCCAACCTACACATCAGTTTCCCATCACAGGGTTCAGAGTACAATTCATTAATCACCATCACAAGGTTCAGAGTACAATTCATCAATCAATCACATCAATAAGATCAATACATATCGATTCCCATCACAGAGTACATAGCACAATTCATTAATCAACCACATCAATATACAATTTTTATATATATGCATTTGCCCACAACAGAACCATCACCCCACTTGGTGAATGGTAGAACACAACAAAGGGCACACATCCAAGA
Organism: Glycine tomentella; assembly: GCA_007407185.1. Classification (NCBI taxonomy): domain Eukaryota; kingdom Viridiplantae; phylum Streptophyta; class Magnoliopsida; order Fabales; family Fabaceae; genus Glycine; species Glycine tomentella. The sequence continues at coordinate 653,462 of PYAF01000609.1, forward strand.
ACCAAGAGCTTACCTGCTCCAAGCAAAGCACCGGCTCTCCCGGCCTCGTTGTCACCACCACTGAAACTATCAGTCTCACGTCCTACATAGGATCAAACATATAATGTTTCAGTAACGGTCCTAAGCCGTTAGAACGAAAAGCCATAATCCGTTTTAATAACACTCACTTAACCACTTCATAAGTGATTCTCATACCCTCAATGGTCTCGCTTGGCCTAGCCAAAGCACAAAGAGCTTGAAGCTCACAACAGCCCAATACCTCTGAATTCACACAGGGCTTGAACGGTCCATACCACACACATAAGGCACCGTTCTTATGGCCTCTCAGGCACAACAAAACACATACCAAGGCTCTCGCATGTCAAACAAAGCTAAGTAACTCAGCACATCAACAAAACATGCTTTACATAAAGCCTATAATCAAAGTTCACCAAACTAGCAATTGAGAGCTAATCTTTCATCCTCAACACATTCTAATCACATATATCTAAAGGACCCAAGGCTAATTCTAGCTCTATCACAAGTGGGTCACTATTCACCCAAAACCCCAATCAACAAATTAAATGGTGAAACTTGAGTTTCTTACCTCAATGACGATAAGGAAGGCCCAAGGACAACTCCCCCTAGCTTGGGTACCCATGAATCGTCGCTGTTCCTCGCCGAACTCAAGCTTCAAGAACTTCCCTTGAGAAAGGGATTCTCTAATTTGGGGTTTTCAAGGGAAATGGATGAAAGATTCAAGCTCACTAGGTGTTTTCCATCAAGAATGGTGTTTGAGGGACTTGTTTTGGTGAACTATGGTGCAAGAATGAAGCTTGGAGCTTCAACAATGGAGGTAAGTCGTTCAGAGGAAGAAGAAGCATGAATTTCCCCCAAAAATCGCGACTTTCCCTTTTATACCAACTCTGTCAGACGTCCTGCACGGATTGCGCCACACCCTGCGCTAACCGCGCCACTCTTTCAAAACTTGTGGCGCCAACCGTGCCACCCATGCCGATTTCCAGAGAAAACTGACTTTCCAGAGCACTTCCGGCGCGACTCGCGCCGCCTCTGGCGCCACCCGCACTGGATTCCAGAGGAAAATGGTTTTCCAAGGCACTTGTGGCGCGACTCGCACCACCAATGGCGCTGACCGCGTGAACTTCTAGAGAAAACTGAGTTTCTGGAGGACTTGTGGCGCTGACCGCGTCACCTTGGCGCCACTGGCGTCAACCTCCCGAAGCTATGGCGCTACTCACGCCAAGCCGGCGCTACCCACGCCGCATCACAGACAGGGTTTTCTGCTTAAGAACCCTGGCGCTGACCGCGCCAAACCTCGCGCCAGCCGCGCCAGGCATCAAAGTCATCAGAAACCTGCTCTTTGTGAATTAGTTAGTACATGACATGTCATTTGCTTATTATTTTGAGTGTTGACTTATTATTCATCTGAAAATATTATAGTTGGTTTATCTTGTTTATTTCCTATATGAATTCTTTTTGTACAATTAATTAGAAAAATATGCACCAAGGAATATGCTTGCTTAATCCATCAAAATATTACTATAAGGGGTTGAAATTAAATTTTGCATAATATTAACTTGTTCTTTCAATCTCTATATTCTTAATTTCCAATCTTTGACCTTATTGATGGTCCCTGATTTCCTTAGCCCTTGGGCATTTTGTAATTGTTTAATTTGACACCCTCACTTTTGATGGTCTCTTGGTCATTATATGATTGAATACCTAGTCACTTCTGAATCTTTTCATTTCCAATCTGGACCACAAGAAAAAAAATACAATAGTCATATGCATATCTTTGCAGCTTTTAGAAATCATATCATTAGGACAAAATAATTGGCCGATTCGGATATTATTTCAGTTTTTAACTGAACGAGAAGCAATATTTTCACTTTATAAAGGCTTGAGTTATTTATTTGGAAGGCTTGCTACTTATTTGGTAGTTGGTAACTCTATTAAAAACTTTGTTTAAGGCTTGTTATTTATTTGGAAGTCAATTTTTCTAACTCCAATTTTACAACCCACCTATTTGAGTTAATGTGTTTCAGGATTAGCTTATTTTGTAGTCTTAAAAAAATTTTCAGTTTTGGGAAAATTCCTGAAATAGTTTTTGAGAAAAATGTTTGTTGTAATCAAGTGGCCATGTCAAAAAAAGTTTCAGGATTAAATTTTTGTTTTATTGCAATGGAAATGGATAACTTTGTTGATGAATCACCACTTGTTGGCTTAGATAACGATGTTGACTTTAACTTTAGCAACAAAGACATTTTTGATGATAGCAATAGCGAAAAAGAGGCTGAAAGTAAAGATGATGATGCTAATTATGTATACAAACATTTAAGGGATTTGACTGCCAGTCACATTGTTTGGTTAGAGTTTACAAGTGCAGAGATGAAGTTACTTATGATGAGAATCATAATATTAATACGCGTCAGTTTGTATGCAGCAAAGAGGATTAAGGAACAAGAAACACTTCATGAGGGAAAAAAGAAAAAGGTATCATAGGCCTTTGACTCGTGCAAACTGCAAAGCAAAACTGCGTGTGAAGCTAGATACAAGTTCATCCAAGTGGATAGTTGTGGCTTTAACGAGGGTCATACTCATGCTCTATGTGATTCTAATTATGTGCCACTAATTCGTTCGTATCATGGCTTATCAGATGCAGATAAAGCTCTCAAGTTGATTGTTTCCATGTCCAAGGCGTTAAAACATGTCAAATAATGGGTTTTATGACGGATCAGAGTAATGGGCATGTTGGTCTTGCCTTCGACAAGAAAGCTTTGTACAATCACTCACGTTGAGCGGTGCAGACGTTCTCAAAAAATGGGGATGTATTGGTTGCCTTAAGTTATCTACAATGCAAGGTAGATAATGAACCCATGTTTCTTGCAACATATGAACTTTCTGAGAATAGTAATTTGAATCACCTTTTTTGGGCAGACGAGACAAGCAGATCAAATTTTAAATGTTTCCGTTATGTGCTTACGTTTGATAGCACATATAAGAATTGAACAAGTACAATAAGCCATAGGTGGTATTCTCAGGAAATGTAACACCCCGTATGCATCCGGTGTATTAACATATTACTTAATCAAATAAGCGCTTAATTACTTTAATTAATAAGCTGCGGAAGCGATTTCGAAACCATTTCTCTTGATATATTATGTATGGTACACATATAACTTTAACATAAAACATAAACACACATGCCAGCCTCATTGATCCAAACAAACATAACCAAAGGCAGATGAAATAACCAATATCTCTACAAATATATCAGGAGGTATTAAAGGTATATACGTACATCAGGTGACACTCACAGTGTCTATACAAAAGAATAAGCATCCGGGTGCTTTTGATCTCAAAGATCACTTCCTCACACGAGGGCATACAAGATATATAGACATTACAAAACATAACATGTGTGCACACACACACATCTTCCCTCTACAGGGGTACAAAGCATCATCAACAAAACTGAGCTACCAAACTCTCCTCAAGTTGCCACACAACTATGCAGACAGTGTCTCTACTGGGGCCTCCCGCCCTGAAACCGATCATCTTTGTCAGATGGATCACCTGCAAAATATAATCCCCACACGGGGTGAGATGCACATCTCAGTAAGCTCAGGGTCCTTGGAGGCATCTCCTCCACCTTGGCTCACTTTCATGACACACGTCATCAAGGCATCACAAACAATCTGGCCTCCCGACCCTCATAACAATACATAGCCAAGTCATCTAGCTCTAATGTATACTGCGGAACTACGCCGTCACGATGCATCATCATCAGCATCAAACCTCAGTGTGAGACCGAAACTCACACTCGTGCCATCCCATCGGGAGCTACCCCTTACACATGGACACACGTATATGGCACCTCCGATAATAGGCTTCAACCATGATGGGACCACCTATCTCTTGGTCTTAAGGGATCATCATCACCCTGGGATCATCATCACCTAAGAGCAAACCAAGCTAGGAGGTGCGCTCTTCTCCTAGGGAGGTCCATATCTATCAAACTGGCCAGAAGATCTATTCAACAGGTAACTATACATACAAAGCATAGAAGCATGCATACATATCATTATGAGAAAGCAACAACCAATTCAAGGCATGCATCATGAATGCAACCATCACTCCCTCGGAGTATGGTGGAACACAGCAGTGGGAAACACTCCCAAGAAACCAAGAACTTACCTGGCAAAGTCATACTCTGCAGTTCTCTCCCTAATCGGTGGTCTACGCCACTGACACCCTCAGTGTCATGCCCTATACAAGGCATGCAGCTTAAATCAAAACCAAAGCAACCACACAAGGCATAAGCATATAACTCGGTTCTCAACCATCACAATGAAAGGAACGTCCTTCCTTTCCAAAATCTCAAAGTCATCTAACTTAAGGTTACCAAAGCTCATCAATCACTAACAATACATAGACCCTCAGTGGTCTATCTTGGCCTAGCCAAAGCACTAGAGTCTCCACAAGACTCGGTGCAAGCCAAAACAAAGAGCTCCAAGCTCTATACAGGCCAAACTCAAGAATTCACAACATAGATTGAACGGTTTCCTTCACACAATGTAGTCATTCATATAGCCTCTCAGGCACATGTAGAGCAAGTATCAAGGCTCATGCATGTTCTATAATCATCAATTAACCAACAAAATATCAATACATGCATATCTCAGAGCCAAGAATCAAAGTTCATGAAACTAACATTTGAGAGCTAATCCTTCATCACAACAACATTCTAAACATACTTTTCTAAAGGACCCAAGGCTAATTCTAACTCTAGCTCAAATGGGTCACTATTCATCCCAAAATCAAACTCACAAATCAAATGGTAAAACTTGAGTTTCTTACCTCTAAACGGTCAAGGAATGCTAGAAAATGACTTTCCCAGGCCTTAGTGTCCTTGAATCGCCGTCTTTTCCATAAACTCAAGCTTTTCCCAAAGTTCCCTAGAGAAAGGGATTTCTCCGATTGATGGATTTTTGGGAAAAAGGATGAAGGATTCTAGCTCACAAGAAGGTTTCTCACAAGTTTCATGTTTGGTGGGAGGTGTTTTGATGAAAAAAAACAAAGGTTTAAGAAGCTTGGGTGCTCAGCAATGGAGGTGCAAGGCTAGAGGAAGAACAAGCAAGGGAATTTGGGCCAAAATGCGTAAAATGACCCTTTTATAGTGGGTCTGCTCGTGCTCCCGCGTGCTACCGGCGCCACATTCCAGGGGAAATAGGCTTCCTGGAGCATTCTGGCGCTACCAGCGCTAGTTCCCAGTGCATCTGGCGCCAGATTCCAGGGAGAAATGGCCTTCTGCTGCACTCCCACGCTACTGGCGCCAGACTCCATCTGTCGCTAATTCTGTCGCTAATTCCATCACTAAGGCTTTTGCGACAGAATTTTATCAATTTAAATTTTCTTTCTTTCTATAAAACCTAGGTTATTATAGGAAAAAATCATCATGGTCCAACGGTGATATTTGGGAGTGTTCTTCTGTCAAATGAAACTATAGATATGTATATGTGAGTACTGAATTCTTTTTTACTCGCAATGTCAAATAAGAACCCAAAAGCGGTTGTAACAGATGGTAATGATGCAATGAAGGAGGTTATCAAGGCAGTTTTTCCAAAGGCAACACATAGACTATGTGCCTGGAACTTGCAGAAGAATGCATTTGAAAATTTGAAGAATTCTGATTTTCTATTAGATTTCAAGAAAGCCATGTATGGTAATTTTACACCAGAAATATTTGAGAATTTTTGGAAGTCATTGATTGTTAAATACCAAATCGAAAGAAACTATTAGGCTTCTTAGATATACGAAAAGAGTTTTTTTTTTTGGCAATTTCTTATTTACGTGGGGAATTCTTTACGAGTTTAAGGACTATATCTCTTTGTGAAGCCATTAATTCTTAATTAAAGTCCTACCTTCGAAGGAAGAATACTATTGTTGAATTGTGGTGCAACTTTGACCATTCTTTAAAAGGCTATAGGTACAATGAGTTGCAATCTAATTTCAATACCTTTGATAAAAAACTTGTTACTTTAGGTGTTTTTCCTAGGCTTGAATTGCAGGCGTCAAACATTTTTAGTAGACGCATATTTTTAATTTGGTGCAACCCCAGATTGTAAAAGCTTTGAATGTGAGAAAGATGTATGAAAATATGGACAAAGTGATATTTAAGGTTGATAAATTTTGTCATCGTCGTACTGAGCTTGAAGTTGTATATGATAAACATGTAAATTTGCATGTGATTCCATGGGGTTTAATTGAATGTTCTGGCATTCTATGCAGTCACATAATATGTACCATGTGGTTTGAGACTATTGATTCTTTTCCTCCTATGCCAGCGGCGGTTGAAGGACGCTAAGAAATTTTTTTACTGAAAGCTTTTGACTATGACCTATTTTGGAGCATTAGCTGTAGCATTTAATAGAGTTTGTAAAGTTGCTGCAAAAAAGCATGTAGTTTTATTTTTGTTAGAAATGAAATTTTGAAAATCACTAATAAATTAGAAAAGAATGGCAATATTCAATTGGTTGGTGATAGTGATTTGCATGATATGTGTGATGCAATTGCTATGAAGACCAAAGGAGCTCCAAAAAAAAAAAACAAGAAAAAGAATAGGAAATGCTCTATTTGCAAACAATCTGTCATACTCAAAACGTATGTCTCGTGCTTCTTTCAGTAGATGATGAAGTTAGTGAGGTTGATGTTTCAGAGCTAACTAGTATTCAAAGATCATTAGTGATTGATTGAGCGTTTTTATTATAATATTTTATTTTTTTGTTAGTTTATTTGACTTCTCTTAGATTTTTATTTTTTCATTTTAACTCAGTTTTGGTCTTAGGCAAATAATTAGTCTTAATTGATAATTGTTGCTTATTTTCATATTTTGTGCTTACTTGACCTATCTTCCTTGTGCAGGACCTATAGGATTCTACAAAACTCCAAATGGAGCATGAGTATTCACTGGAAAGTTAAGGAAAAGAGCTACAATTTTGTCAGAGATAAGCATGGACCAATTCTACCATTTTGAGAGTAAAATTAGGCTTGGAAGTCAGAACATCTGGACTTGAGTTTTGGGCTGCGAGTTTGGATTTTAATTGATGTAATAACATAATTAGTTAGTTTAGATAGACCTAATCAGAGCCCATACCTTAATTATGTTCAATAACTATATATTAGTGTAGCTAGGAGTTATTTAAAAAGACATAGATACAAAAACATAATTTCTAGCTTCTTGTGCAAGTTTTCATAATTAAAATCTTTTTTCTCTTTTTTTCTCAACTGTTTTTCATTGTTCTTTATTTTTCTTCTTCCTTTCATCTCTGTTCTTCTATTTTTCTCACACAAATTTCGTGTCTCTTCCATTGATGATGATCATGGAAGGCTAAACAATCAATCAATCCAAGAATCTAGTCCAAGCAAGGAGAATTTGAGTTCTGGTTTGGTATTCTAATTTCTGTGTGAATGTTCATCTTCTTCTTCAATCTTTTTTTAGATTTTCATGATTATGAATATGTTTAAGATTGAAAACAAATTAGGTTATAGATTTATTTCTTCATTTTGAATTTTAATCATAGATTGTTTGGATGATATTTCAACCCAGTTTGTGATTTCAATTGATTTAGGAGCAATTCGATTGAACTGCTTCTAATGATATTGAATAAACCTTCATAATATGATCATTATATGAGAACTATGATAACTTGCATTGCTTGGTTTGGTGAATTGGATTAATATTCTTGAATCTATTTTTAATACATATTTTTATCAATTCTGTTAGTTTCTGCATTTTCTTCAATTCTTATTTGTGTTTCTGCAATTTTTGTTGATTGTCTGCAAACTGTTTGATAAAATCCCCCTACTGTTTATAAGTTGATTAAGTCAGGAACTAAATTGGAATGTATCTCTGAGTTGACCTAGGTTAATCATGTGCTACAAAATTATCTTAGTTTTATTTATTTTGTAGCGATTCGACAGTCATTATCAGTTAGACAGTAGAATAAAGGTACAAATAAATACTTCTTTTAGTTTATTCATTATTTCATTGCTGAAACTGGAATGATTTGTTTAAATTTTTTGTGTGCAATATAACCCAGAAATGTCAACTAAGGAAAGTAGTGATGAAGACATAACAAATCCACAACACCAAACATATGATCATGTTGATGTAAAGATAAAATATTGATGACTTGGTCAAGTCAAGTTTTTTGGGGTCCCCAAGAATTAATATTGCAACGAGGAATGAGTTGGAGGAGATTCTTGGCATTAGAGGGGCAAATGACTTTGGTAAGTACCTCAAAATGAAAATAATCTTAGGAAGGGCTAAGAGTTTAGACTTTGATCATGTGGTGGAGAAGGTTATGACATGTCTAGCTTCATGGAAAGGCAAATTATTAAATAAGGCAAGGAAAATATGCCTTACTAAGTCAATTCTGACTCTAATATTAGTGTTCTCCATGCAAGCACTCTAATTACCTCAAGCTATTTGTCAGAAAATTGACTAATGTTGTCGCTCTATGATTTGGTCTAAAGATGGAATGTCAAAGGGATGGTCTCTGGTGGAGTGGGAGACGCTTTGCAAAATGAAAGAGGAAAGGGGGATTGATGTCCGTAAAACACATTAGGCCAATATCTCTCTGCTGGGAAAATTAATTTTGCAATTTCTCCATGCTTCGGAGAAACCTTGGGTCCATATTCTTAGGCACAAATACCTCAAAAACTCAGGGGGGGTGTTGGCATGGCTACCACAAAGGGCTTATCCCCCTCCTACATCTAGAGTAGTATTGTTAAAGTTTTGGAGAGCCTTTGTGGTGGCTTTGAAGTTTGTCTGGTATTAGGAATTTCTTCCTTTTGGTACGATGATTGGTTAGGAGTTGGCCCCCTCTGCCAGTTGGTACCTGTAGAATATTCTAGAATATTAGAAATAACTGTAGAATATTCTAGAGTATTAGAATTAATTGTGAAATATTCTAGAGTATTAGAATAAGTTGTGGAATATTCTAGAGTATTTGAATTAGTTGTGGAATATTCTAGAGTATTAGAATAAGTTATGGAATGTTCTAGAGTATTAAACTAGTTGTATATAATGAACCCTTTGGGTTTCAATCTAAAGGAATGAAAAAGAGTATTCACATAGCAACATGGTATTAAGAGCAGGTTTTCTTGTTATCATTATGCAACTCTGAAGCCTATTTTTTAAAAAAGGGCCTACCCACTTTTGGTTTGAGGTGACTTATGGATACTTCTAATAATACGAGTAAGGAGCTTTGTGCCTATCCTAATTTTGATGGTGTTCTCATCTCCAAGGCTGAGTATGAGCAATTTTAGAAGGTGATGCCTCAGTTTGCTGAAGCAACTAGTCTTGTTGCTCAACAAGGTACGACATTCCATGTTAATGGTAGTAATCGTTGGATTCTCAATTCAGGGGCTTCTGATCATATGACAGGTAATGCAACCTTATTTTGTTCTTATACCCCTTACTATCAACTGTCACGAATAAGAATAGCTGATGGAAGCTTCTCTACTATTGCTGGAAAGGGATCCATCAAACTTTCTAAACACATTACTTTGAACTCAGTCCTTCATGTTCCCTCTCTTACTTGTAACCTCATCTCTATCAGAAAACTTACATCTGAGTTAAATTGTGTTGCGAAGTTCTCGGTCGATGCTTGTGTTTTTCTGGAACAGGACTCGGGGTTGAAAATTGGCAGTGCTAGAGAGGAAGAAGGGCTTTACTATTTTGAAAAGGATCCTAATGAAACAAAATTTTTTGCGCACCACTCATTATCTTTGTCTGATGATTGTAATGATGTTTTGTTGTGGCATAATCGGTTAGGACACCCAAATTTCTTTTATCTTCAGAAGTTGCTCCCAAACTTATTTATCAATAAAAAAACCCAATTCTTTTTCTTGTGATATTTGTCTGTTTGCAAAGCATCCTCGTGTTTCTTATCCTCCTAGAGTTCGTCGTGATTATTGTCCATTTACCTTGAGTCATAGTGATATATGGGGGCCCAGCCCATGAGAAAAATATCTCCAGTGGTCGTTGGTTTATTACAAATTCCCCTTTATCTTGTCTTACCAACACCTTTCCTTTTCTCGGGCTCATTCTTCCCTTCCTCTCAAGTTGTTTGGTTGTGTGGCTGTTGTACATGTTCCTCCCCATCAAAGGTCCAAACTCAATCCTAAGTCTATTCGATGTGTCTTCATAGTTTATCCTCATAATCAAAAGAGTTACAAATGTTACTCACTTTCTCTCCGTAAGGTCTTTGTTTCTATGGATGTCACATTTTATGAGACACAATCCTTTTTTCCTTCAACTTCTCTTCAAGGGGAGTCTATTGGGATAGATGAATATAAGTCTTGGAAACCAAATGAGTCTATCGTTCTACCTTTGCCTTTGGAGACAGAGGGAGTTATTGTGCAGGAGATAGGGCGAGCTACTGTGCCAGAGACTGAAGATCCTCCCGGTAAATGGGGAAAATTTACAGCAGACGAAAAACACTTCAGGAGCCTCTATACTGCCAAGATTCTGACTCGAGACCTAGTTCCAGCAACCCAATACTTGAATGCACTGATGCAGCCAACCTAAATTTGCCTATTGCTCTTCGAAAAGGTACCAGATCCTGTACTGCTCACCCTATTTCTCATCATATCTCGTATGAAAAGTTATCCCCAGGTTTTCGTGCTTTCAACACTATTTTAGACAATACAAAAATACCAAAAAACATCCAAGAAGCACTTGATGACCCAAAATGGAGGAATGCAGTTTTTGAAGAAATGGATGCACTAAAAAAGAATGGAACTTGGGAATCTGTAGCATTACCCAGAGGAAAAAGAAAATAGTAGGTTGAAAATGGGTGTTCACAATAAAATTTAATGCAGATAATAGCATCAACAAGTATAAGGCGAGATTGGTTGCTAAGGGATTCACTCAGACTCATGGAATAGACTATCAAAAGACATTTGCCCCAGTTGCCAAACTTAACACTATCCGAGTTCTACTATCATTTGCTGCCAACCTTGATTGGCCCTTGAAACAATTAGATGTAAAGAATGTCTTCTTGAATGGAGATTTACTTGAAGAAGTTTATATGGATCCACCACCTGGTTTTAAAAAAGGAGATGGTTCAGTATGCAAGTTGAAGAAGTCTCTCTATGGGCTTAAACAATCCCCTAGAAAGTGGTTTGAGAAGTTTACCCAAGCTGTGAAAGGAAGAGGATTCCTCCAAGCTCAGACTGATCACACTTTATTTTATAAACACTCTGATGGTGGCAAAATTGTTATTCTCATTGTTTATGTTGATGCCATAATTGTCACAGGAAATGATTGTGAGGAGATAAGCTCTTTGAAGCAGTGTTTAGCTGACCAGTTTGAACTAAAAGATCTTGGAGTTCTCAAATATTTCCTTGGCATGGAGGTTGCTCATAGTAAGGCAGGAATTTCTTTAACTCAAAAGAAATATATTCTAGACCTGTTGCAAGAAACAGGAATGCTTGGGTGCAAGCCAGCAGAGACTCCTATTGATCCTAATATTAAATTGGGAATTGAAGATAGGAAAGAAGTTGACGAAGAGCAGTACCAGAGGATGGTGGGGAAGTTGATCTACTTATCTCACACTTGGCTAAATATTGCATTTGCAGTTAGCGTGGTTAATCAATTCATGCATTCTCCTAAGGAAAAACACCTTAGTGCAGTTTATAGAATCCTCAAGTACCACAAAAACACCCCTGGTCGAGGAATGTTCTTTCAAAGAGGACACAAGAGGTTGATTGAAATCTATACAGATGCAGATTGGGCTGGCTCTGCAATGGACGAAGATCCACTTCAGGGTATTGTACCTATGTCTGGGGAAGTCTTATGACCTGGAGAAGTAAGAAACAAATAGTTGTTGCCAGAAGTAGTGCAGAAGCAGAATTTCGGGCTCTAGCCCATGGTATTTGTGAAGGAATCTAGTTAAAAAGACTTATTGAGGAATTGAAGATCTCTTATTCCCTACCTGTCAGATTGTATTGTGATAATAAGGCTGCTATCAGTATTGCTCAAAATCCAGTTCACCATGATAGAACTAAACATGTGGAGGTTGATCGTCATTTTATCAAAGAAAAATTGGAGGATGGTAGTATATGTTTGTCATATATATCTACCAAAGAGCAGACAACGGATATTCTTACCAAAGGATTACACAAGCCCACCTTTGAGGATTTGATTAGCAAGTTGGGTATGATTAATATATATCTCCCAACTTGAGGGGGGTGTAGAATATTCTAGAATATTAGAAATAGTTGTAGAATATTCTAGAGTATTAGAATTAGTTGTGAAATATTCTAGAGTATTAGAATAAGTTGTGGAATATTCTAGAGTATTTGAATTAGTTGTGAAATATTCTAGAGTATTAGAATAAGTTGTGGAATGTTCTAGAGTATTAGAATTAGTTGTATATAATGAACCCTTTGGGTTTCAATCTAAAGGAATGAAAAAGAGTATTCACATATCAATAGTACCGTTTGTGCATATTGCAGATATTGATTTGTCTATACCAGAGTACAACTTAAACAGTGCATGGAACTTGGAACTTCTGTATTTAAATTTTCTTGAAGTAGTTTCAACTTTAGTTAAGCTAGCTCGACCTTCTTTAGGGAATGCAAATAGAGATACTATTATATGGGATGGTGACCCCTCAAGACACTATACAACAGCTTCAGGGTTCAAATAGCTCCAACCATCGAGTACTGGTGGTATCCAACCTTGGTGCACTATGTGGAAGCTGAGAGTCCCTGAGAAAGTGAAATTTTTGTTTGATAGTCCATTCATTTAGCTCTCCCAACAAATGAGAAGAGGTTCAGGTGCAACCTTGCAGACCAACCGTCTTGCTCACGCTGCTCAACGTATAGTGAAGATATCTTTCATATGTTGAGAAAGTATCCCCATTCGAGGGAAATTTGGCTTTGCATGGACCAATGATAAACCACTTTCTGAGTGGTATTTTATATGAGTTTTTGTATCATTTTGTATGCATTTTCTTGGCAAAACTTAGGTTTGGGCACTAGTTTTGTATTGTAAAATGTACAACCACTCAATTGAATAAAAGAGTTGGAAATTGCACAAATTTATGAAGATTTGAAAACTTTACACTTGATCACGACTGTGGTCCATTAACCATAGCCGTAATCATCAACATGACCATAGTTGGATGATAATAGCTCTTCCAGAACAACATCAAGGATTTGATAATAATTGTGGTGATCTCACCACGGTCGTGGTCAATTCATGAAGGTTGTGGTCAACTAAGAGGGTTGTTGTCAATCCATAGCAACTCAAGACTTTAGTGGTCTTTGTGTAGTGCATCTTTTTGTGTAGTTATTTTTGGAAGCAATATGTAGAGGTCTTTGTCTTTGTAAAAATTATTCTTGAGCTTTTTTCTTATTTTTTTATGAATTTGAAAGAACTTAGAGGGCTTTTGAGAGCTGAAAAGCATGGACAACACCATTAGAGCATATCATGATCATCATTCCTATCTATTGGTATGTATATGTTTACTTTTTACATGATCAATAGTTTTTCTTTGGTCATGAGTGGCTAGTCCCCCTAGCCTGGGGTTATGATTGTCCATTTGTACTTCTATCCTTATTCTTAATGGAATTTCTCATTGTTTTATATTAATTAATTATTTTCCTTATTTTAATGTTTATTTGGAACTGGCCATTCTAATACTTGCATAGTAGTGATCATCTGCAAGCAATTGATAGATCTAGGTAGAGAATGTTTTATACCAAATTGCATAACTAAACTATTTGGGTAATCTCCAATAGATTAGTTAATCTTTAATTAATCATTCCTAGAATTCATTTTATCCTTTGACTTAAATTAATAGATCCATGATCATTGGGGTACTGATTTAAAGCAAAGAACATCTTCTGACATAGATCATAGGCTTTAGTTGATTTTGGAAATCGATAATTAACTAGGGAAGAAATTTCATTAGGATTAGGATTGGGGGAAAATTAGTACTAGGAAGTCATAACTATAATAACCTAAAATTATTCTAGATGTTATATCTTTATTAGGGTTAAATTTTAAGAAGCCTATATTAGTAAAAATTCTAAAACGTATAAATTATAGAAGTTGTTGAACTAATATATATATATATATATATATATATATTATATGTAGTCACAGTCCGTGTTACAAAAGTCATTGAACAAGTACAATATTTTCCATACACTAGCCTAGTTCATATCTTCATTCCTACACCACCACCAATATGGGGCACCAAGGAAACTGATCACTATTGGCATTAAAAAAATGAAACAAATCTAGTGAGAAATAAAATTTCTCAGTAGGCAAAACTAAACCACCAAACACGTTAGTACGGTAGTAAATCATCAATATAGTCAAATGAATCCATAAAATAATTATGCAAACTATATGAATGCATGAAATGAATTTTCCCAGGGTGCACATGGTCCCTACATATTGTACTGTATGTAGCTACACCTCGTACTGGATTTGCGAAAAGGCCTCCTATTGTTGTTGGCCCAATTGGTTTGTTGAATGTGACTTTGTTTGTACCTCCACTTGGGGGAATTAATCAGGTCATGAACAAATGAGCCATTGGCGGAGAACCTTCATATGTAACCAATGATGCTAGTCTAGGACTAAATACCATGGGTCAGATTAGTTCTCAACCATTCAGAACTACTACAACACATCTGATTGACCCAAAATTGTTTTCCGAAACCATGAGGAAGTATTTTTTCATTCACTTAAGGTCAATGGATAGGCCCATGAACAAGAAAATGTATCTAGAATGGGTGGACTATATGATGACTTTGTCGAAAGGGTATAAAACACCAGCCTTCTCCACGTTTTCTGGTGAGGATGGCAGCTCAACTATGGAGCAATAGGTTCATTTAGGGTCCAAAGTGGTGAAACTAGCTAGAACGAGTTTTACAAGCTACAATTTTTTTCTCTCTCTCCAATAGAAGTAGCTTTCACTTGGTACTAAAATTTACCACCGAATTCAATGCAGAACTGGGCAACATTGGAAGGTGTTTTCAGGATTGATTTTATAAACCTTAGCCTAAAGTAACTATAGTCTATTTGATGAACATGAGGTAAATGGTTGATGAATCAGCCATAGACTTCATAGAAAGGTTCATAAAAGCTGGAAGTTGCTACTCAGTACAACTGCCAAAAGGAGAATGTGCAGTTGTAACAATTAGCAATATGCATCTTAGTTGAAGGAGAAACTGGCGGCTCAAGAATATGGTGACCTTCGCCAATTAGCTTCCAAAGTAAATTGGATATAATAATTCATACATGATAAAGAACTAAAGAGAACCAACAAAGGGTGAATTTCCCATTTGATCTCATTAGTTAATTTTGATAAGGACAATGGGGGGATTTTTGGAAGAGGAACCTGAGATCATGGCTACTAAGATATTATAAGGGAAACCTTATTCATGTCCATTGTTGAAGCCAAGAAAGCATAAAGGTGTTGCAAGAGATGAAAAATTTGAGTATGATTTTGATATATAAAAAGCATATCAGATTTTTGATCATCTGATAAAGGACCAGGAAATTCGGCTCAAAGAGGAACACAAGATAATCTTTAGGAGTTAAAAGGAAATAAGTACTACAAGTGGTATAATTCATATAACCATTTTACGGCTAATTGCACTGTATTTCAGAAAATTGTATAAATAGATTTAAAAGAAGGTCGTTTTAAGCTAGCCGATAAGGGTGCAACCGAAATTGCAGTTGATATAAACCCCTTTCTGAAGTTGGATGTCAACATGGTGTCCTACGAGCAACCTACTACCAATAGAAAGATGAAGTAGGTGTGGCTATTGAAAATATAAGGAAAGCAAGAAACTAAAAGGTCAATTAGAAGCAGATCAGTGTTTGAAAGGTTGTAGCCACCACCATCAACAAGGGGTATTTGGGTGCCCCATCAGATTCGCCAAAGTGTGTTTGATAGGATAGAACCCTAAATAAAGGGCCCCTTTAATGGTTCTACATACTAAAGTTTGAGAAGTTGGGACAACAAATTCATGGCAACATGGAAGTGGTATATGTACCAAAAATTGATAATATCCTAATTCCCCAAAGCAAAAGAAGGGTGGTTGAATTCAACATTGATGAAAACTTTGTGAATCACTATTGACAATGAGGAAAAACTTCCATCCAGGATGATAAAGCCATATGCTAAGGCAGAGATATGGTAATGGTGCTTAAATTAGAAGGTAGTACAACACAAAGTAAACCCACAACCTGGAGGATTATCTCGCACTTAGATAGAAGATTGCAAAGGGCCAAGGCTGTGAAAAAAATGAAGCAGACCCTAAGCATGATTGCAGGTCTGAAAACTAGGGGGCAAGAAGAGACCTCAGAGAGTAAAGTAGCCCTTGCATTGGACTAGGCTTTCAGATAGAATCCACCAACCACAATAGAAAAATCAACATTTCAAGTGATTTGGCCAATCATACTCCAACCAAAATGATAAATGTAAGGCAAGGTGAGGAGGGGTGTGAGAAAACAAACTAGGCTCCAAAATATTAAAGGGAAGAAAACGTGGCTTTAGAAGAATCAACTAAACATAAGTTGAAGTAGATAAAAGACTCTTTACTGGAGGAACAACTGAATGATGGCAATTTGTTAGTTGCTGAGATCAATGTTATAAGCTTGATATCGAACGAGTTCTAGGCTAGTTTGAGTCAAAACGAGCGCTTAGATGGAAATGTTTGTTTGGAAGAAACTGAATAGGCCACTATGGGAGAAGTAGTGGTTGATAAGCAAATTGCCATCACTTTTGATCATCCTACACTCAAAATGACCAAACACTTGAAGCCTTTGTTTGTTAAAGCCTACATAAATGGTAAAACCTTGTTGAGAGTGTTTGTGGATGGAGGCACCATTTTGAATGTTAAGCCTTTGACCACACTGAAGAAGTTACGCAGAAGAAAGATGGAACTAATTCCTACAAATATGAAGATGACCTATTTTACTGGAGAAGCCACTCTAGCATTAGGAGTTTTGGTAGCTGAAGTCACTATTGGACCCAAAACCATGTAATCTACCTTCTTCATTTTGGATGCCAAGACAACTTATTCTGTGTTGTTGGGGAGAAACTAGATTAATTTAAGGGCAATGTGTACCTTTTACTTTACATCAACAATTAATGCTCTTTGAAAGAGACCAAGTAAGTATTATTAGGCTGATGAATGTCCATATTTGGCCGATGTAAGAACGGTAGAAGCCATGTTTTATTCCCCTTATATGGCTCATATTCAAGTTATTGGCAATTATGAGGAAGGAACTTGGCAATCCTACAACCTAACCAAGAAGGGGTCCATCATAAATCGACAGGCCGAAACATGACCATCAATTGAGTTTGTTGATGGACAGAAAAAAAATAAAGTCTTAAAGGGTTTGTTGGATTGACTAATATCATTCATGACTGAAGATAGTGTAGCCGAATTGGCCATGGAAGATGCTAAAAAGGAAGTAGATCACCAAAAAGGAGTATTGACTATCTAAATGAAGTCTCCCAATATTGAAGCACAAGATCCCTTGGAAGAGGTTAACTTAGGGACAAGTGACAAGCCAAGAATAACTAAAATAAGTGGTCTGTTAGCAAAAAATGATAAGGATTGGCATATTGGGCTTATCATTAGATACAAAGATTTTTTTTTGTGGGACTATAATAAGATGCCAGGGCTGCCAAGAGATTTAGTGGAACATAGATTACCAATTAAAGAAGGAGCTAAACCACATTGACAACCTTCAAGGAGGTGTATTCCACAACTTTGTTATAGATCAAGGGAGAGATAGAGAAAATGTTGGGAGCTAGCTTCACCAGAATAGCTAGATATACAAAGTGGCTATCAAATATCGTCCTAGTAATAAAGAAGAATATGCAAGTACAAGTATGCATAGGGATCTCAATATGGCAACCCCTAAAGATGAGTATGTTATGTTAGACTCAAGGGGAGCTAGAGAGGATCAATGAAGCTGAGGCTCTTAGACATTGAAATGTTTAGGCTTTTTACATGTCAATTCAATTCAATGACATTTGTAATTTGTATATGTCTAAGTTGATGCCTCCTATGATCCATTGCATTAAACTCATTCATGTTTTTGCCTTCATGTTTTCACAAAAGCAAAAGTTTCATAAAAAGCTTTTCAGAAACACAAGGTTTTCATGAGTGCATAAAAGGCTAAGTGTTCCATGTTTCAAGTTTTGGGAAAAATGTTTCTCACTGGTTTAATCGATTACCAGCAAGTGGTAACCAATTACTTGAAAACAAAGAACATTTTAATCGATTGCACAATTCAAAATCACAGAATGGACTTCCTGTGATAATCGATTACATTGCATTTTAATCGATTACATTGTTCATAAGTCTTTTCCAGAAAGCCTCAAGAACACTTTAATTGAATACATAAGTGATTTAATCAATTACTGACAGTTAATACAATTTTTCTCTATAAATAGATGTTGCTTGTTTGAACTAAAAACAACGAATATTATAACCCTTTCTGAAGAGAGAAAAGATACTACGAGCTATTCAGTGTTTGACCCACAAATCCTTAAGCTTCAAGAAAGCTTGTGAGAATTTCTTTTTTGGAAACTTTCTAAAAAAAATCTTGGAGAGAATGTTTTGAGATTTTTCATTCAACCTTGATTCAAGATTTGTAATCATCTACATTGATCTGTATTGGATCATCAGGTTGTTTCTCTCCTTTCTACTTTGATTGTAAGTCTTTTTAGAAATTCTGAGTTTTGTAACTAGTGCAATAGTTTTCTTAAAGTTTGTCTAGAATAGGTTTTTCTAGAGGGAAGATTAGAGAAGGTTGTTTCTCTAAGTCTTGATCACACAGGGTCTAAAAGAGTTTGGTGCCTTGTTCTTAATCTAGGTTTGATTGAGAGTGATTATATAAACTTGTAAGAAACAGATTGCAAATAGTTAGATCTTAACTAGTTGGTTAGGAAATTGGATGTAGCTTCTCTGGATTGAGAAGTGAACAAGTATAAATCTTGGTGTTGATTACTTCTTCCTTTATCTTTTCTTTTGGTTATTAATTGTCATTCATTGGTATAACTTTTCATAATCAATAGAAACTTTCTTGTTGTAATTGCATTCTATAAAGATTGGAGTTTGATTGATTAAAAACGTTCTATGTTTGTTTTGTGATATGATCCCTTTCAACTCTGATTGTTAAAGAAATTTTAATTGGCCAAGAACAACCAATTCACCTCCCTCTTGGTTTATGTGCTACTCATATTGTTTTCATATTATGCTCATAGCTGACAAGTTAGTATATCTTGCTGCTAAACATGGTGTCCTAACTTTTATGGATGGTCATTCTTGTTATTGTTATATTTTTATGGCTATTGAAGATGTACACAAAATGACATTCGGATGTCCTGGAGCTCTTGGGATATATGAATGGCTAGTAATGCCATTTAGATTTAAGAATGCAACTGTTATGTACCAAAGGGCAATTAACCTCATCTTTCATGACTCTATCGACAAGAGCATGGAACTATACATTGATGACGTGATGGTCATGTCAGTCAATGTAGGTCAACATTTGGCCAATATAGAACAAACTTGGAAGAAAAATGAGGTTTTATGGGTTGAAAATGAATCTAGTCAAATGTGCATTTGGAGTATTATCTAGGAATTTATTGGGATTCTTAGTACACCAGAAGGGTATTGAAGTTGATAAGAATAAGGCAAAAGCAGTATTAGAGGCCAGCTCAACTCGGAACAAGAAAGAGCTACAGGGCCTCATTCGTAAGATTAATTTCTTATGTAAATTCATAGCTAATTCAGCTGGTAAAATGAAGGCTTTCTTACCCTTGCTAAAAGTGAAGAATCAAGAAGAATTCATTTAAGGTGAGGAACAACAACAAGCATTTTAGTATATTAAGCAAGTTTTAGCCGAACCATTAGTACTAGTGTTGCCCATACTAGGGAAGCTTTTGAAGTTGTAGTATCGACTGCAGATGAGTCTATCAAATTTCGTCTAGCACAAAATGCAGAAGATGGAACTGTGATAACGACTGTCGAATCGCTACAAAACAAATAAAACTAAGATAATTATAAATGTAGCACAAGATTCACCTAGGTCGACTCAGAGATACAATCCAATTTGGTTCTTGGCTTAATCCACTTATACACAGCAGGGAGATTTTATCAAATAGTTTGCAGTCATTGAACAAAAATTGCAGAAATACAAACAAGAAGTAAAGAAAAATGCAAAAACTAACAGAATTTATAAAAGATGTTGTAAAAAAGATTCAAGAACATCAATCCAATTCACCAAACCAAGCAATGTGAATTATCATATTTCTCAGATAATGATCATATTAAGAAGGTTCATTCAATATCATTAGAAGCATTTCAATCAAATTAACTCCTAAATAAACCGAAATTACAAACCAGATTGCAATATCATCCAAACAATATATGATTAAAATTCAAAATTAAGAAATAAATCCATAACCAAATCCGTTTTCATCCTAAACATATTCATAATCCTGAAAATCGAAAAGAGAATTGAAGAAGAAGATGAACATTCACACAAAAATTAAAATACCAAACCAGAACTCAAATTCTCCTTGCTTGGACTAGATCCTTGGATTGATTGATATTTTAGCCTTCCATGATCATCATCAGCAGAAGAGCCACAAAATTTGTATAAGAAAATAGAAGAACAGAGATGAAAGGAAAAAAGAAAAATGAAAAACAATGAAGAACAGTTGAGAGAAAAAGAGATAAAAGATTTTAATTTTGAAAACTTGCACAAGACGCTAGATTTTTTTTCCTCCTCAAAGTAACTCCTAGCTACACTAATATATAGTGATTGAACAGAATGAAGGATGAACTCTGATTAGGCCCATCTAAACTAACTAATTATGCTAATTACACCAATCAAAAACCAAACTCGTAGCCCAATACTCAAGTGCCGAGGTTCTGAATTTCAAGCCTACTTTGACCCTCAAACTAGCAGAATTGGCCCAAGCTTATCTCTTACAAAATTGTATCTCTTTTCCTTAGCTTTCCAGGGAATAATCATATGCTCCATTTGAAGTTTTGTAGAATCCTCTAGGTCCTGCACAAGGAAGATACGTCAAGTAAGCACAAAATATGAAAATAAGCAACAATTATCAATTAAGCCCAATTATTTGCCTAAGACCAAAACTGAGTTAAAGTGAGAAAATAAGAACCCAAGAGAATTCAAATAAGCTAAGAAGAATGGAAAAATACTAAACTAAAAACGCTCAATCAAACCGAAAGAGAAATTTGAAAATGATAGGAATACTTCAATACAACCAAAAGGGGGGTGAATTGGTTGAACCTTGGTATTTAAAAATTTTGTAATCAGAGTTTCCATAGGATCTTTATTACTTTAAAATTGTTTTGAAACCAACAATCTTATATTCAATCAAATTCCTCTGTCAAGAAAATCAATAGACAATTGAAATCTTTTCTGTGCAAATAATTTGATTCTCAAACCAAAGAAATTAGGAGATGAAGAGATTAGAATAAAGATCAGCCACAATTTTATACTGGTTCACTTCAAACACTATGAAGCTACATCCAATTCTTCCACTCAACACTAGAATGAAGTTCCACTATTGCAAATAATATTCTTACAAGAAATTACAAGCCTCTCTTTATCAACCCTAGATAAAGTTCAGAGATCTAAAACACTATTAGATCCTTAGAAACCAACCCCATTGAGAACACTACTCAGCAACCCCTAGAGAAACACTATCTCTAGTTATTATGCAAGAAACCCATTTACAATAAGCCAATCTTTAAAGAAATTGAATAACAGAGATACAACTGCAAAGTTTAAGGAAAGAAGTCACCTGATGATCCAATGAATGATGAACATATGAATGATTAAATCAGGTTGAAAGTTGAAAACAAATTCAGAACATTTCTTCCTTAAAGCTTTGAAAAGAACCTTCTTGCTTTTGCATCAATTTAACAACTCATGAATGTTTTGTGAAAGCAAGAACTCTATAAACCCAGAGAATCACTAAAGAATGTTGGAAAGCCTTTGAATGCTCAGAAATACGAATCGGTCAAGTTAGAAAAACACTGAGCCAAGGTTCTATTTATAACAAACTTTAGTAACCATTGGTAATAGATTAAATACGCTC
This sequence comes from Glycine tomentella, assembly GCA_007407185.1. Taxonomy (NCBI): domain Eukaryota; kingdom Viridiplantae; phylum Streptophyta; class Magnoliopsida; order Fabales; family Fabaceae; genus Glycine; species Glycine tomentella. Next base: position 675,655 of record PYAF01000609.1, read on the forward strand.
CTGTAATCGATTATTTTACTTATATAATCAATTAAATCAAGCTAGTAATCGATTAATGTGTTCATCAAAATTCTGGGTATGGTTTACAAACAAAATAATCGATTATTACGATGAGTAATCGATTACACCAGAAGGACAATGTAATCGATTACAGGTTGTTACAAAACTCTGTTATAAATAGAAAGAAGGTTTGACTTGAAACTTAACTTGAATATTTCAAAATTTTTGAATACACACAAGCCTTCACAAAGTTCTAAAGTGATTTTCTGGGTTTACTTACTTCTCGTCCCACTCTTTAATCCTCATGAGTATTGAATGATTTCTTGGGCAAGAAATTTCAAAAGAGTAATGGAAAACATGTTCTGAAAATCTATTTCTGCATTCAACCTTGATTGGTATCTCATATGCATTCATATTCATTGGATCATCAGGTTGTTTCTCTCCATAATCTTTTAGTGTAATTTCATTTTTGTAATTTATGTTATTTGATGCTATTGTAAAGGGTTCTTTGAAGCTTGTTCTAGAGTAGTGTTCTCTAGGGAAGAACAGAGTAGTGTTCTCTTGTTCTTGATCATTAGGAGTCTAATAGGGTTTTAGATTTCTATTCTTAATCTAGGGTTGATAAAGAAGATTGTTATAAAGCTTGTAAGAACAGAATTTTATAATAGTGGAACTCTAATCTAGTGTTGATTAGAAGAAAGTGGACGTAGCTTCTCTTGAGAAGTGAACTAGTATAAATTGCTTGTGTTGATTTTCTTTATCTCTATCTTTACAAGAAATTTTGTTCATTTGTTCTTGGTGTTATTATCATTACTCAACAAGTTCTGTTTTGAGCTATTGATTTCTTGTACTTAGTAATTTGATTGATTAAAAACATTCTTGGTTTAAAAGTGATTAAGATCCTTTGACTCTGATTTTATAAATAATTTTAAAAGACCAAGTTTAAACTAATTCACCCCCTCTTGGTTATTGTGGATATTCCTATTGTTTTCAATTGGTATCAAAAACAGGTTCTTAAGTGTTATTCAAGATCACTATCTTTCTTTAAAAAGAAAATGAATACCACACAAATTACCTTCAAGTAGGGTGTCTCCCTCAATCGTCCCCCGATGTTTAAAGGAGAGCATTTTAGTTTTTGGAAAAATAGAATGAAAATCTTTATTCAATCAAATGACCCAGGTGCTTGGAATGCAATAGAGAAAGGTCCTGTGATTCCTATAAAAACTGTTGGTAATGATATGATTCCCAAAGAATGGGATGAAATGACAGATGCTGAAAAGAGAGTGGTTCAATATGATTTTAAAGCTAAGAATATGATTACTTCTGCACTTTCCTTTGATGAATTCTTTAGAACTGTTAGGTGCAAAAGTGCAAAGGAGATGTGGGAGATATTGGAGATCACTCATGAAGGCACAGATGAAGTGAGAAGATCAAGGAAGCATGCCTTAATACATGAGTATGAAATGTTCAAGATGAATCCCACAGAAAACATATCTCAACTTCAAACAAGATTCACTCACATAGCAAATCATCTTCTTGGTCTTGGAAAGATTTTTGATGTTGAAGAATTGAATATCAAAATCTTGAAGTGTCCCACAAGACCATGGCAACCAAAGGTAACAGCAATCAAAGAATCAAAAGATCTATCCAAAATGTCCATGGCTGCACTATTTGGTAAGCTTCTTGAGTATGAACTTGAAATGTCACAATTAACCAATGTAGAAAAGAAACATAAAAGCATAGCCTTGAAAGCTGCATAGTCAAAGGTTGAAAAATGGAAGAAGATGAAGAGGACAACATGAATTTGATTGTCAAAAAGTTCAGCAAGTTCTTAAGGAGAAACAAGAATAGAAAGTTCACAACGAACAACAACAACAACAACAACAAAAGGAGTGACAACAACTTCACTTACTTTGAATATGGTATACCTGGCCACATTAAATCTGAATGCTCTATCTTTTTGAAGAATCAACAAGGTGAAAACAAGATAAAGAAAGAAGGAAAGCATAAGAGAGCCTACATAGCTTGGGAAGATAATGAGTCAACAACTTCTAAATCTACGAAACCGTCTTACAATGTGTTATTTTTGGTTAAAAAATGTTCAACACACTTTTTATCATAATAATCAGTAGATTCTTAGAGAAGTTCAAATTGAAAAATCTGTACATATATAAAACAGATTACTACGTATTTATATTCTTAATTAGTCACCATGTGTGTAGTTGTATTTTTCAATTTAAAAATAAAGCATAAATAAAATTCAGAAAAATATCATGTACAAAAGCCTAAACATCTCATTAGGATTTGCGATAAAAAGAGGACCAAGTACAGTGTTACATACAAAAAGGAATTATAGAAAGTAGAGAAGTATATTTTCTCTAATTTCCAATTTGCAATATTATATGCTCATACTTAGTTGCTTTGCATTTCTTGAGATTACATAAAACTAATTATCCTTTTGTATTTTCCTCATTGACTTGAGATTGCATCAAGTATCAACCATATAGGTTTTCATCAAGGATTATGCCCTTTTGTTTCTCTAAGTTCTTTCTTTCCTCAGCTATATCAAGTTCCATCAGAAACCAAGATCAGATACATAAGGCATATGGAATCACTTAAACAAGCTAAAGGAGGTCTTTTTAAGAGAGGAAAAATAGAAAATGTAGAAATATCATTAAATCACCTTGTGTCATTCAAGTTGCACGAACAAAATCTTTGTGCTTCCTGTTACTAAAAGCTGTATTAATCCATATGACCATGAAATATTTTTTCCTTGTAGTTGATTCAATTGTCCGTGACTTTCCTAATATAACACATGATTCAGCTGTATCAATAACATTAGTATTCAATTGCCTCTAACTTCCCTAATACTTCCACTCCTAGTAGGGTTAATGCCAGTTCCTATTACTGGGATGGTTGCCAAGTGAACCATGAACACACCAAAGCCAATTCAAAGTGGTTCCAAAACCTTCAAGTACAGAACAAAAGCACAATAAGAAACTCACGTTAGGTGGATGAATTAAAACAATAAGTATAGATAAAAATTTATTCCAAACATAAAACCATGCAGTTTTGTCGTGAAAGAAAGTGATAGGTTCACCAATATAGGATGCCTAGATGAATGAAAAATGTAATGTAACTATTATGAAATGAAATATGCCCATAGGAAAAGTTTACTCACTTTCTTCTTTTGAGTACAAGACAATATTATTGCAAATGAAGTCTCTAGATAAAGTAGTGAAAAAAATGATTTAGATTCCAACATCAAAAGGAAATCCAACTGGCTAAGACATTACTAAAAAAGTGGTTTTTACGACGAAATTTAAAGACGATTGTCGAAGAACCATCTTCGTATGGATAACGATGGTAAATTTGTAAATACTTCGACCATTTCAAAGACAGTTATGATGAAACCATCTTCGAAACATGAAAACGACGACAAATTTTCAGTAAAATCGTGGTGGTTTTGGTGTATTCAAAGATGGTTCTTGAAAACCATCTTTGAAACCTCAAAACAACGACGTTTTTCATTGAAGACCGTCATTGTTTCCATTAGGTCTTTTTTACAAAATTTATCACCCCACGTGAGCTTTCCCCAATCTTCGTCGTGCCCTATCCCTCCCTCATCATCACCTCGTGCGCTCCCTCACTTGCTTTTTTTCTTTGTGCCCTCCTCACCCACTCTCCGTGGTGCCGTCCCTCATTGTCTCACCTAGTCTCGCTCGTGCCCTCCTTGACTCCCTTGTGAACTCATATGTTGTCACGCCACCGTCATGAACTTTGTCCCTAACTCAGTGGCCGTCGAACGTGGGTCTCTAGCATGTCGTGCCGTCATCGTGTGCCGTCATCATCAAATAGGTAACTACCCATATTTGTAGCAGTCATGGTAATCAACTCATGGACTGTAAAATGGAATAATAGGTATAGATTTTAGAATTATCAACTAAGAAAGGTGAATTCAGAAATACGATAACATTTTTTACATCACAAATGGATTCATGTGCACCAAGCATGTGTTTTTGAAATTGTGACAAATACTTTGCTTCTTCCTTATCAATGATATTGTGTTTATTAAATTTTAGTGAATGAATTTCTGATATTTCACTTATGTGCATGTATGGTCTACCTCTAATCAGCCGCTGGATTGGTTCTTAAGTGGTCTACTTCATTTTGTCTTGGTCTTATACTATCTTTGCCTTCCCTGTTTCTTAACATTTTCACCTCAACATTTATTTTTAGATAGTGGGGTCTGTTGGACTTTGGCTTGTTTATTTCTTAGGCTACTGCTTACCCTTATTTATGCCACGTTTGTAATTTGCATTCATAAATTTAAAAACAACAAGCTATCAGACATCCTAAGACAATCCTTATCAACAAAATGAAGAAGACATCATCTGAAAGATATTTGATGGAGTAAATTATACAAACTTTTCATACTTTTTTTACACTACACTAATCCTTAATTATTTCGAAAACATTACACCGATACCTTTTTTTTTACATATATCCAACGGTTGTGATTGAATTTGATCACCAAACTCTATTTTGCAAACTTGACCACCTTATAATTGTTTTCCATGAATAAACTAGATATAGTGTATGGTTTATTTCATACACATATATTACAAATCATATTATAGGATGAATAAAATATAGTATTGTAGGACGAATAGTTGGACAATTATTAATGGATGCAGGAATAAAAACTTTTAGGAATTTACTTGCTGATTTTTCCATCTAACTATGCTCCAAACACACAATTGTTGGCATGAAGAAAACTAATGGATGCAGTCAATATTTTTATTCACTAACTTAAATGATTTTCAACAGTATAGTTCTCAAAACAGCCTTTTTAAGAAATCCTTATCCATATAAAGAATTTGCAAAATCAGATTTCATTAAATTAATAAAGCTGTTTTTTTTTTCCAGTGAGGGATCGAAATGTACACTTTAACAGATAAGGATTATTGTTGTCAATGTTTTGCAATCTAGTGTTATTTTGAAGAATAAGGAATTATTTTGAAGACTAAGGAAGGAGGAAAGATAGTGGTGATAAAAAAGATATTGTATAAACCAGTTAAGTGATGGCATTTTTGTTGTTCTTTATTTTGATTTTCCTTTTAGAAGTAGCATAACTGCCAAAGTTAAAATAAACACAAAATTAACTTCAGCACAAATAAAAAAATTAAAAATAAAAATGAAATGAAAGAAGGTGTTAGTTCCCTAACTTATAAACTCTTCATTCCCCTATATAATTTAATCATTCTCCTGTTAAATGCAGAGGATGGAGTTGCTTGATCTTGGCTCATCCATCGAAGCACCAATTTTTCTACATTTTAAGAGAACATAACAATCTCTTTATGCAAGAGAACAACACTTGAAAGAAAAAAAAAACTATCCATGTTCATATAAATGACAGCAAGACGGAAATATAAATATAATTTCATTTATAAACAGCAAGTATAACAACAGCATGATAAAAAACAAACTCTAAGTGAGATTTTCCTCCACACTTATGCATTTTAAAGATTATAACTTCATATAGATTTCATACTTTTGATCAGCTTGCTCTTAAACAAACTATGTTGTAAGTATTCTTTCTTCTTATTGGCACCTAAATAACGACATTATACTTAGCCTAACTGCTAGTGTTGAAAATGACATTGAACTTTTGAGAAGTTCCAATAGCTATTTCACCAAAGTACATTGCATCTTGGTAATTCTTTAACACAACAATATCGGTTTCCTCAGTGCCACCAAAGTTGTTTTGGGGATGAAACTTTCTAATAGAAGCCCGAAAAGAACCAACTCGAGCAACAAGCCTGTTTTTAGGATCCAAGCACAGATCTAGGATCTTTTTGCCAATTGAAATTGGGGAAATCAGGTCAGAAATTGAAAAAATAGGTCAGAGAAATTGAAATTGAGTGAGAATGTGAGAGGGAAGAACATCTTCCTTGTCGGAGATGAGTTGTTGGGGGTGGAAGAGTTGACGGTAGGTGCCGCAGTGGACTTCGTCGATGACGGTGGGGTTAAGATCGACGAAGACGGGGCGCGGGACATGCTTTCCAGATCCGATTTCGCTAAAGAAGGTGTTGAAGGCATCGTGGGCCACACCGAGGGTGATACGCGTGCAAAGATTGCACCGCTCTGCTCCCGCAACTCTCAATGTCATGGGACAAAACAAGAAGAACTCTAAATATGAAGGCCTTTTACACGGTGGTTTTAATAAAACTGATGTTGAGTATCTTATTTCAACGACGATTTTTGTTAAAATCGTCTTAAATGCGACTGTGTTTTTTAAGACATTGGTTTTATATAATCGTTTTTGATGTTGTGTCATAGAATAGAATTTTTGTGGTAGTGAAAATAGTACCTGTTTGTGGAGTTGGTGAAGGATTAATGGTGATTCCACCTGGGGAGCTCTTCTTCTTCTTCGCCGAAATCAAAAATGGATGAGGAGAAGGCTGGGGTTGGCTTGGAGTTTGAGCAATGGGATCTGGTTGAACATGATCATTGGCTTGCAAAAGGTAAAAAAGGAAAACCTTTTGAAAAAAATGGTGTCTTTCACTGCAAGCCACCAATTGAGAAAAAACTAGTTTTTTTTTTTTTGGATCAGGCAAAAACAGATGGAATTTAAAGAGGTTGAGCATCCATTAGGTCAGTGCAGTGATGTTCTTTACCTCATTGGCAAACAATGAAGGACAAGAAGTAGGTGAGGTCATGGTCAGAAAGACCATGGGAAGGTATTGAGTGAGGCCAAACTAACAAGCCACAAATTGTGGGTTGTAAGGTTCCACAAAATTTGTTATACCTGGAAGCAAGCTTGACACCACAAAGCAAGTCTCTAGCTGACAAGATGCTACCCCATTTTGCCAATCGTACTACTTTAGCTTCCATATCAGCAAGTGGATCCATCTTCAACCAGTTAGGAACAACATGGTCAACAGTCGGGGGTTTCCATAAGGCACCCATGTCATCTAGGATGCCAAAGATAGCTTCTATGAAGAAGTGAGACAAACCAAATGTGGTGGACTTGATCCGAAGGGACTCGTGTAGAGTAGGATCTTTGGCATGGCAATCCAATGCTTTAGTCGATTTCGGATGTTTTTCCACAAACATTGGGAAATACATAGTAATCCAGAGTTGCAAGAACCAAAGAGGACCAAAACCAATAGATATGTTCTATTTTGTTTTCATCCTCTCCAAAAGTAGAAACATAGATTTGTAAAGAGAGGACAAGAACAAAAATCTTACTGCCTTAAGCTTATCTGATTTGAGCAAAGAAACATGGTGGCATATTCAGAGATAATGGCTATTGAAGAAAAACAAATAAAATACTTATATATCCAAAACAAGAGAAAAGTGTTGTGTTCAACGTTAGAAACAATGTTTGTTTTCTTCATGTGCACCATGATGAAATAAGGGTATTCATTGGTGGATCGATCGTAAGAACACCCAAGATAGTAGCAATGTCTTGCAGCGTGATGGTCATGAAGTCAAAAAGAGAACACAAAAGTGTTCGTTGCAGTGGACCAAAAGCTCAAGAAGCTAAAGATCAAGGGGTAATTCAGCGCCACATCTGGCAGGTCAGATTGATGACGTCAAAGATGCCACATTGTTTCCAATCAACTTCTTTTGCAATAGTTACTCGTTTCAGCCACCTATAGTAAGGGTTAAAACCCCTAGGCCAAGTTCCCAAATTAAAGGGAATAGAGCTTATCTGAAACCAATAAGTAATGCTAATTAGATAGCTATCATAATGAAGGTAATGTTGGAGGAAGGTCACTGCATCGATTACATCATCAACACAAGGACGAAGGTAGAAGTGTCTTTTGAGGGTTGACGAAGCCACCAGGGATTATGGGATTTTCTTGATCCTCTTGATTGTTCAAAAATCTAGTTGAGGAAGATGATTACTCATTATTAGAGCCATCACCATATTCGTAGTGCCTAGATTGAGAGTTGTTGCACTACTAGAAAAATGGCTTTTTACATCGGTTTTATTAGACATTCAACATCGGTTTTTAACCGATGTTGAAACTCCCGACGTTGAAAGTATTAACGTTAACATCGGTTTTTGAAAACCGATGTGAACATAATTACACAACATCGGTTTTGCTCAAAAAACCGATGTTGAATAGCAAGAAATTAATGAAAAAAATGTAAT
>PYAF01000609.1:688142-712174 GCA_007407185.1 Glycine tomentella
TTTTTTTTTTTTTTTTTTTTTTTTTTTTTTTATATAGGCAAATATTACTAATTAATTTAATTTTTTATGTATTGTTAATTAATTTTTTTACTTATATATTAATGATATGGATTATAAAAAAATTAATGATGATAAGATTAATTTTATAAAATTATATTTTATTTATTGGTTTTTTTTTTTAATTTTTGTAAATTAACTGAAGATGATAATTATAATGAAATCGAGTGAGTAATATTTTATGCATTCTAATCCTTAACTTTGTTATCGCTCAACTCGATCTTATGTTTCTTTTTTAAACACCAAACCATACCTTATGACTTCACTTCTCACACAGGTGAACCCAGTTTCGGACCACTTCTCTTTCTCTTCCCCACAGGGCCAATTCCCTTCATGGGTTAAACCAGGGGAAAGAAAGCTCCTTCAGGCAAATGTGGTTAGTTTTGACGCTGTGGTGGCGGCTGACGGGACCGGGAACTACACCAAGGTGATGGACGCGGTGCTGGCGGCGCCTAATTACAGCATGCAAAGGTATGTAATACATATAAAGAGAGGGGTTTACTATGAGAACGTTGAGATCAAGAAGAAGAAGTGGAACCTCATGATGGTTGGAGATGGCATGGATGCCACTATAATTTATGGTAACAGAAGTTTCATTGATGGTTGGACCACGTTCCGGTCAGCTACTTTTGGTAAGAACGCTACTTTATCATCCCCTTACTACTCTTTTTTTCTCCTTGGTTTAATTTTAGGGACCCAGTTTCTGGATTTTTGTTTTTGGCATATTGGAGAGTGTTACTATTACAACTGAAAATACTAATTAAGTGATATATTCTTAATTATTAGTTGATAAAAATATTAATAAAAATAAAAATTATATACATTTAAAAGTTTGGAAAATATAAAAATCCTATTATTTCCTTTGTTTTTAAAATAAATTTACTAACAGTATAATAATAATAATAATAATAATAATAATAATAATAATAATAATAATAATAATAATAATAATAATAAAATATGTGAATTTATTAATTCCATAACCATCTTAGTTTTTTCAGTTTTTTTTATTAAATTAGGGTTTTAAAATTATATAATAATAGTTACCAATTCTATCTTATGAAAAATTAAAATAATAAATTTAATTTAGCAACTAAAAAGATTTCATGATAAAAATGTTTGAGAAAAATAATTTAAATAAAATAAGTAATTACTAATTTGTCTTTATAAAAAACTAAGATAGTGCAATATACAAGTAAGTTCTACAACAGTTTTTTTAATTATTTAAAATAATTAGTTTGTGATAAGACATTTTAACATATAATTAAGATAATGACATGCTAATCTTGCCAAGAAGAAATTGACAGACTTCTCTAATGATAAGAACTTCTTTTTTTATTGTGTTCGTAATAATGAGAGGGACGCTAAGTTGACCGCTATTGCCTATTCCCGAGGTTGGGTAGTGTCTACCCATATTACCTGTATGTGAGAACACATGAGATGTTTTCCATACCTAGAAACATGATCATAGATCATAGATGTATAGTTGTATGTATGCCCACATAAGAGGTGAAGAACAAAAAGAAAAAGAAAGGACGACAGAAAGTAAAATAAAATAAAATAAAAATTACAATAAAAAATACTAGTATGCAGCAGCTATAATAAAAAATGTATAGAAAAATAAAGGAAAACGAGATAAAATTATTGTTATGTTAAAGAAGCTGCATATCCATATCAAAAACACAAGCTGCATGTGAAACCAAACACTACACTGTCTGTTATGCACAAGAGAGGAAACTTTTAAATATAAAAGAAGAAGAAAATGACTCATGTTTTCAAGACTTACACTTTCTTTTTCACTCTTCATTGAAAAGTACATGAATATCCATACTTTTATATCTTTATTTTCTTTCGACTCTGTTTAAGCATGATGAAATAAATGCCATTGCCCAGGTAGTGCTTACTGGAAACTAGTTGTCAGTAACATTCGTGGCAAGGGACTCATTGAAGTTGCCAAGTTGGGCCATATCATTTAAACTTAACCACATAACATAATCCACTTATCCAACCTACTAATAATGAATGATAAATAAATGAGCATGTGCTGCATTAATTATGTTCACAAGACCAAAAAACATTAGGCATTTTTCAACGCCCGAAATCTCTGACCCAATTCTCATCTTTATTTAACTAAATAAATAATTAAGACTTTTTCGTCGTTTTTCAATTTTTATCTTAAGAACTTATTTTATTTAGTTATGATAAGTTTGTGTTTTTAATTTTGATTCCTATAAATTTATTTATTTATTTTTTGTCTTAGTAAGATTACATTTTTCCATTTTAGTCCTTAAAGTGTGTACATATATATACAGGAACGGTAAATTAAAAAAAAAATAAAATATTAAATAAAACTAAAAGTGAAAATCAAACCTATAGAGATAAAAAGAAAAAAGTGCATACTTACAATAACTAAAAGTTAATTTTTTTTTTTTTAAAAAAAAAAACTTATAAAACCAGGGACGGATCGATTTTTTCAATTAAATAATTAATATTTTTGTCCTCATGAAAGAATAGGTATTGTCCTCAAAACATAAATTTGTTAAATAGAAGAATGTAAAAAAAAAAATTATACTAGTTTTATGCATTTTGTCCTTTTAAATTTATAGAAGCTTAAGTATTTTAATTTTTTATCATGAGATTGTGTATTTTATAAAGGCATATAATATTTTTGTCAGTGAAAATATTATAAACTCTTTATTTGCCTCAACAAAAAGATGTTTTGGATCCCTCACTAACATAACCTAAATTTAAAAATAACTAATGTGGTTGCATGTGCAGCTGTGAGTGGCAGAGGATTCATAGCACGAGACATTACCTTCCAGAACACGGCAGGACCAGAGAAGCACCAAGCAGTGGCACTGAGATCAGACTCAGACCTCTCTGTGTTCTTCCGATGTGGGATCTTCGGTTACCAAGACAGCCTCTACACTCACACCATGCGCCAATTCTACAGAGAGTGCAAAATCAGTGGCACAGTGGACTTCATCTTCGGTGATGCCACAGCCATATTCCAAAACTGCCACATCTCAGCCAAAAAAGGGTTACCAAATCAAAAGAACACAATCACAGCACATGGTAGAAAAAACCCAGATGAACCAACCGGTTTCTCAATCCAATTTTGCAACATTTCTGCTGATTACGACCTTGTGAACTCCGTTAATAGCTTTAACTCCACCCACACGTACCTTGGTAGGCCTTGGAAACCCTATTCTAGGACAATTTTCATGCAATCCTACATTAGTGATGTGTTAAGGCCAGAAGGGTGGTTGGAGTGGAATGGTGATTTTGCTTTGGACACTTTGTACTATGCTGAGTACATGAATTATGGGCCTGGTGCTGGAGTGGCTAATAGGATTAAATGGCCAGGGTACCATGTGATGAATGATTCTAGCCAGGCTAGTAATTTCACGGTGTCACAGTTTATTGAGGGGAATCTTTGGTTGCCTTCAACGGGTGTAACTTTCACGGCTGGATTGGGGGGAGTATGAGATTAATTATTGAGCACTACCAATTAATCTTGCATGTCCTTGTTGTTGTACTTTGCTTTATTCAAATGGCTTTTTTTTAAGAGCAAAGAGCAGAATGAAATGTAAAAAAGAAAATGGTGGGTCGGTGTTCAATTTCAATAATTTGTACTTTGGTTATTTATGAATTAATTCCCTATTTTGATCTTTGGTCTCTGGAAGTGTGGGTGTTCTTCAGTAGTTTGTTGCATGGAACAAGTTTGAAGGAGTGCCTAGTACGTGGATTATTGTTTTGTACAAGGAAAATGTTTGGTAGATATTTCTTGTGATTATCTACATACCAAGAGAGAAAAAAATACTACAACAAGTGAAATGTTTGTATGATGAGTGGTGTGAAGTGATAAGAGATATTACGGGTCTTAAAGGGTGAGTGTGACATTGTATGGTGTATACAAATCAGAATTGTTTGCTTAAAAGTATTTATAGTGGCATACAATTAATATTGATGTTATTTGATGATACTAATTGACACTAATATATATGTTTTGTTTGCTAATATTTCATGATCAATTGATATTTCTTTATGCTTTTTCAAATTGTACGTTGCAAGGGCTGATTCTAATAATATATATATATATATTACAAAGAATCGTTAGAGTTGGTCCGTAAACTAAATTTAGTTTTTCAATAAAGAAAATACTTTTAACCTTAAATGTAATTTTGATTCGCTATATTAAAATAAAGATATTTAATTATTTTATTTTTTAATCTGTAATATTAGTTATTTATTTTAAAATAAAAACATTTATTTTTCTATATTTGTAAAATCTTTAATTTTGATCCTTCACTCAAATTGAAAACATTGACAGTTAAGATATTATTAATATTGATTATGATGTAAATTAAACAAATTATCTCATGTCACATTACTAAATTTCAATCACATCAAAATAATTTCTTAATAATCAATGTTTTTTTGAATTTGACGGAAGAACCAAATTGTGAATTTTACAAAACTTGAGGACTTGATGTCTATATTATAAAATAGTGGGACTAAAATTGTAAAATTTTAAAAATAAAAGAATTAAATGTCTCGATTTAAACAAATGGACCGAAATTACATATTTTAAAAATTGAAAGACCAATATTACATTTAAACCAATACTTTATTATTAGTGGCGGCTTGGTTGACAATAGGCTTTAGTTTATCCATGAAAACAAAATCATATTGCCCTCATCCTTCTCGACATTTTGTAACCTTTTTCCTACTTTTGTGAAAACAAAACTTTCTAGCTTCTTCCTCTTTTCTCACGATTTGCTATCTTTTTTACTGCTCAATCTATTTAATGCTATAGGTTGCTAGGTGCACGTAGGAAGCAACACTTAGACAACACCACTTGGATATGGTGTGTCACCATTTGTTGAGGGGTTCAATAGGGGGAGATAGAAAGAAATGGGAGAAGGAGGAAAGGAACAAAGGGGAGGGGAACATTATGTGCTGCCATGAACAATAGTGACATGTCATCGGTGGCAGTATTTGTGTGTTTTTGTTTTCTTCTATTTTTTTCCATTTTCCTTTCTCTCTTGGTTTTGATTGACCTTTCTATTGTTTCAATTACAAAGGTGATTGTTTGATGACAAAGTTTGGGGTAGTTCTGTTGGAGAAGTCGTCTTAATTGCGGACACCTCTTAGTTCATCTTAATTACGATCTTTTTAGGGTTGTCTGAAGTACAAACATGAGGATGGTGATTTGGTGATTTAGTCCCCACATCGATTAGAGATATGACCAAATTAAAGTATATAAGCATAAAGTAATTCTCACTTTACAAGCCTATTTTTTAAAATTAAGTTAGTCCCCTAATTAACCCACAATTATAAGAGATGCTTGCTTTAGATTCGATGATAAAAGAGATGGATGATGGTTTGATAGATGGTTAGCCTAGATTTTGTGTGGTTTATGATGCTTATAGGTTTTGGGTTTAGTGATAGGTAGGTTGAAAAAGGTGGTTGCTTTTGTTGGGAAGTTCTAGCATTGACAACATTTTTTTGTCCTTTTTCTTAGTGTTGACTTAGCCGACACTATTATGCAACAACCTCTTATGAATGGCACATACACATGAGTAATAATCTCAAGGTTGTTGCTTGGTCGATACTTAAATAGCTATTAGCATTGGCTTATAATGATTAGTGTCATCTTTTGACTAATGCTAATTTGTGTTTTTCTTTTATTAAAGATCGTAAAAGTTTATGGTTAGTTTTTCTTTTCTAAAGTGTTTGTCAAGGAAAGTTGTTGTTTGAATTGGTTTAAGATGTTTGATATCTTCTTTGATAGGGATGGATTCGTGAAACCATTAAAGAGGGAGCTGCATTTTTTTTTTTACTTTAACTATTTAAATATCTAACTACTAACAGTACCAGAAAAGTTACTACCATACAAATTAATCCTATATAATTGTCTTTAACAAGTCAAGTTATTCATAAATTAAAACATACCATAGTTTTTAAACATCATTCATAAAAAGGAAAAGTAATAATAAGTTTTTAATACAATCTACTAATTATCATAATCTGGAAAGCGTGGTTGTTGCTCTTGTGATGGCTATTTTGCTATGATTTTGTTCAAAGATATTTTGTGTGTTAGGTGGTAGGAATTTCATGATAATTGATTGAAATTGCTACTGAAATTGACAACTCATCAACTCATTTTTCTACCTCGTTTGGCGAATATCCTCCTTAATGTGGAAAGTCGTTGTTTCAGTTGGATAATCTCTTCTAAATCAGGTGAACAATTACTTGGTGCTTTTCTTATTTGCGTAAGGCTTCTATCTCCACCTTGATAATCACCAGCAAGGACTCCAACCTTGTAAAGTCATCCCTTGGTCTTTCCACCAACAATTTCAGCCCAACACTTAGACCTAATACTCTCCTCCAAAGTAGGGTCAAGAGGGCTAATCTTTGATTCACTAATAGATGATGCAGCCTCAGACCTAGCTTGAGAATATATTCTTTGAAATTCTTCCTCTTATTCAAGCAAAGACAACATTCAATAACATAGTAATGTGAAAAAAAATGAAGAAAAAAATTTATAAAAATTGACATGTGTTTTCTTAGATCTTTCATCGAAAAATTCACCAATATCCTTTCTTATATGGGTCTGTTGAAAGACCTCATCAATATGTACAGAACGACCAAATTTCATTGCATGCAACAAAAAAAGCATTGATGGTAAATAAATAAACATTTAATCTTAAAATTATTAAGTTTTAAACAAATATCAAAACAAGTTTAATGTACTCATCCTATGCATGGCATGATCATACATGCTAGTGGAGCTACCTGTATAAAGGATCCTTCCATTTTCATATGCTCAATTTATTGCTACTTATGCAGACTTTGCACAATAAGCTTTTGTTTTCCAAAGTGCTAACAGACGATTCTACATGCCATCTCCAAGCCATATTGGCTTCTTACAAGTTTTTCTAGCATTGCCAAACATATCATACAATTTGAGAGGCTTTAGTGAGAAAAGTTCACTTAATCTTATCCGCATGCTTAAGTTTCCACATCACCAACATCTATACGAAGAGGAAAAAATTGTTGGTATATGAAACACTAAATAATCACGACAATATGTTATTTCTTCTATAATCATAATGCAACGTCTCATATACAATAATTCAATTGAAGGACAAAATGATAGCCAGCTAGTGTTGCACAATCACAGGAAAAATAAAATGACAAGAAACATCAATTTAGTGTGTCAAACACAGAAAATCGAAAAACATGTAGATGGTATTTTATCCTAGTGGATTGTCCAATTTTTGTCAGTAGGAACACTAAATGTCATGTCTTCTAAAAAAGAACACTAAATGTTATGTTAGAGGGAAACATTGTTTTAACACAATGGACAAATATAGTCAGAAGATCCACTTCTATTCTTATTTTTTAAATAGTTTTATTGAAACCAACTTTGACTTAAAAACTAAATTCGACCATTTTATTATGGTATTTTGGGGGCAACATTTTGGAAGTATTCTATTGTGATAAGTGGAGGAGGTGGCATAAAGTTTTGAGTAAAATCAAAGGAGCATTTGTGGAAGAT
This sequence comes from Glycine tomentella, assembly GCA_007407185.1. Lineage (NCBI taxonomy): Eukaryota > Viridiplantae > Streptophyta > Magnoliopsida > Fabales > Fabaceae > Glycine > Glycine tomentella. Next base: position 695,767 of record PYAF01000609.1, read on the forward strand.
TCAACTACTGTCGTTGATGATTTTGTGTAGACATGCACACCCTATATGATACATTTTTTTCCATAACAAGTTGTAACTAAACATAAGCGTATAACTCTCTTTTCCAGTAGCTGAATACATTTCAAGAGTCAACTATCTAATGCAATTTTTTTCTCAAGTCATAATCAATACTCATTTACTTGATTTGTTCAAGGAAAAACTTAAGTTGCAATTTATCAAGAATAATAAAATTAACATTATATTTATTGATTTACTAGTCAGGGAGAATTGGGAATCTGATCAGTATTGATGGCTCTGAATCTTTATCTTAGTTGCAATGACTTATAAAAGAAAATTATGTTACTTTGGGAATCTCTTTAGAATTATAACACTTGACTTAGAAAATATATCATCATGAAATTTCATCAATAAAATTGAACCAACCTACCCAAAACAATATATTGAATCATTTTATACGAATGTATTCATAAATTGACATACATATAGAATTGAATTGAATCAATAATAACAATATAATCAATTTTATGTAGAAGAAAAAAACCAATCCTAGCCACTGCCATCACACCATTGACCAAATAAACAATATAGGTAACAATAACCATGGTAAAAACCATAAACCCACACACTAGCAAGCACATCACCATTAATAATGGCAACTTCAACGAAACCAATAATTCTTTTGAGAGGAGTAATTGCATGCATTGGATATTGCACAACATAAAGCTTGTAGAAATACTAGAAATATAATATACATGGGATAAGAATCAATCAGGTCAATATTATCAATTAACTTACCTTAAAGCACTGGAAGAAGGCATCATTTTCATGGTCTTTCATCGTTGCCCATGTAGGCCATGGATGAAGAAATTGTTACTTGATGGTCGTTGAGATATCTTGTGACGCAGTCATGCTTGATTCAAACCATACAAAAGAAGGAAACTCAAAATTAAAAGACAGTGAATGATTTATAATATATATTGAAATTTTTTAAAATTCTAATTTATTCTTACCCTCCACCACTGCATATAATCATAGGGCTTTCATCGGGTACGAGTTCTTCCATTTCCCCATAGGAATCGAGTTCATTGGCAGACAAGTTCTCAAGATTATCTCTAGAGATGATGGAACATCTTGTTGTGATGGTGGGTCTTATAGGAATTAAGTATGTGACTATGGTGTGGGGTTCCCAATTGGGATGGTGTTACTGCAACAACTGATGATGGTGATTGTGTAGGAGCAACAACTAGAGATGGTATGGTTGTAACAACTGAGGATGGTGATGGTGTGGTTGCAACAACTAAGGATGGTGATGGGATGGTGCGACAGATGGGGTTTGGGCAGATGATTCTAGTGCATCTTTTTGTGTCAATACTTTAATTACATAACATGACTTCTTCGACTTTGCTTTCTCCTTCCCCTTGTTGCCATGAGAGGATGGGGATCAGGATAGGTCACAACCTCCTATAGTCATATATCTATTCATAGGAAAATAATATTATGAATAATAAACATCATGAATGACAATCATTATGATCAACTAATATAATTGCATCACATATATAGTGAACTTCATCAAGAGAAACATATAATAATCATTATGAATAACTAAGACATTTGCACCACAAAATTAAGAACAAAATGAAGAGTTTCCAATAATAATTGTTAAGATTAACTAATACAATTCCACCAAAAAATAAAAATTAACTATTTTCCTAATCTATTTCAGACTTGGAGACATCAAAGTCATCTTCTAATTCCCCCTTTTGATTATCTTCTATCAATACTTCTTCTTCTTCTTCTTCTTCTTCTTCTTCTTCTTCTTGGACATGTTGTGGTGGTTCTTCAGGCTCATCCACTTCTTCAAGATCACCTTCTACATCCTGTAATCCAAAAATATCTTCAACTTTAATGACTTCATTGGTATGTAAAGGAGAACCTTCTTGGTAAGGCACATCATCAGATTCTATGTGACCTCTTGTTTTGATGGGAACACACCAACCATGTTTTCCAATTGTGTTGCAAGATATCAGATATAGTAAACTTGCCTTACATTATACACAATGATAAATGATTCAAATTGTTCACATTTTTCATCCATTCAAATATATACAACATTATATTTTGGATCCACTCTTGTACCTTTTCTCGATGTATCAAACCAATCATAATAAAATACCACAACTTTCTTAGGATAGCCTAAAATACCATACTCAAGCTCATATGTGTTGAATGACCAAATAGAAATCATCTTCACCACCTTCTATAAGGCTCTTTACATAAACCCCACTGTTTACAGTTTTTTTTTGTCGTTTCACCATGCTTGAGTTTGCAACTTTTACCCATTGACAAAGTACATGTGTCATTCTTTAACACATCTAAAAGGCTCATTTGATAAATCCCTTAAGTGTTGATTTCTCCCATTTAAAGGATCATTGTGAACCTATGCATGTAAGACACATGAAGAGTTATACTTTATTTAATGTATATATAATGGAAAATTAAAATAAATTGTTAGATACATACTTGTTCCTTGAACCATGTAGGAAAATCATCATGTATATGAGCGGAAGCATTTTGCTGAGTTTGCATGAATGAATTGTCTAAATATATCACTCAAAGTCTGAATTTAAGAGGATAATGCAATGTACGTTGTGTACAATAATGAAAACATTGGTTCTCATATACTTACTCAAGGTAAGCTTCAACTTCAGCGCAGTCGATCAACATATGAACATAGGCTGATATGTGTTGTTCATCAGTTAACTAATGGATCAACTCCTTACCAAAATTATGACCAATTGGTTAAAAACTGATAACATTGGTGAATGCCTTTCACTGGATGTATGCATTTCATTCCTAGAACTCCTCGGTGATAACATGAAGTTTTTGAAATAATGAGAACAAAAATGAGTTGTCTCATGGTGCAAGTAAGTTGTGCATATTGATCCTTTAACCCTAGCTTTATTTTTCACAGATTGTTTAGAAATGCCCATGAATCTACAAAATTAATGACTAGATGATGATTAAGAAGTATAATAAATGAAATTCAAATGGATACATCAGGGTTTTAAATGATTATGAAAAAAGACTATTAAAAAGCAACATATTTCTAAACACATAATTAAAAAGGAGTATAGATTATTAGAAATTTGGAATAAATATGAACAAAGGTTTAAAAGGATTATCAAAAAGGATCATAATATGCTTCAATTGTAAAAAAAAATGAGTTTAAAGTTGTAAAATATATATTATACTAAACATTTTTCTTAAGTTATTATCTATTGAATTTGAACTTAAATTTAAATGCCATTAAATCCAATTCTATCTAAATTGATTTTGATTGGATCATTTTAGTATTTTTATTGATTTTTCAATTTTATAGATAAAAACTAATAATAGTTGAGAAAATAGTTGAATTTTATCAAGCCAAGATCAATAATCAGTGATACACTTGGTCCTTCTCGGGTCTTGGTTATTCATTAGTGTTACACATATGTCTTATTGAGTCTTAGTCAATCATTAGTGTTACACTTCGGCCTTATTGGACCTTACTCAATCATTAGTGTTACACCTAGCTCTTATTGGCCCTAGTCAATAATCAGTACTACACCTAGGCCTTAGTGAGTCTTGGTCAACCATCAGTGTTGCACCTAGATCTAATTCAACATTAGTCAATAATCAGTACTACACCTAGGCTTTATTGGACCTTAGTTAATTATCAGTGTTAAACTTGGGTCTTATTGGGTCTTGGTCAATCATCAGTGTTACACCTAAGTCTTATTGGGCCTAAGTTAATCATCATCAGTACTGACCTAAGCCTTATTGCGCCTTGGTTAATCATCAATATTACGCCTAGGTCTTATTGGGCCTTGTTCAATCATCAGTGTTGCACTCTTAGGTTTTATTGGGCCTTGATCATTAGTGTTATCCATAACCCATATCTCAATTATCAGTATTACACTTGAGCCTTATTGGGTCATAACCAATCATTAATGTTACACTTAGATCTTGATCAATCATTAGTAGGTTGTATTGGGCCTTGGTCAATCATTAATATTATACTTAGGCCTTATTTAGTCTTGTGAATCATCAATATTGCATTTGGGCCTTATTGGGTCTTGGAAAATCATAAGTGTCACACTTGGGCCTAGTTAGGCATTCATTAATAATATTTGGGCCTTATTAGGTCTTAATCAATTATTAGTGTTACATTATGCTTTATTAGGTCACAATCTATAATTAGTGATACATTTGGGTCTTATTGGGTCATAACCAATCATTATTATTACATTGCTTAGTAATTAGGCCTTAGGATAGCCATATATCTATCAGAGTCCTTTTTTAAGGCTGGCCTGACTTGACCTTTCTTTGGCTTGACCTGGTCTAACTTAGCTACCTTTTTAAAATTAACCTATTTGTTGAGTTGTGGAATCAATTGTCCCGTGGCTGAGGCCCATGTGGGTCAAGTCACATTTAACTCATGGCGCTTGGGTTGTTATGCTCTTAAGTAAAAAGAATTATGTCCTAATTATCAGTTATAACTTTTGGCCTAGTGGTAAGCGCTTGATCTAACAATTGGTATCAGAGCCAAGGTCACGAGTCCGATTCCCGATGGGGCAATTACTGAGGAGGAGATTGATTGCCAGGTTTTGGCATCAATTGTTCAGTGGAGGAGGCCCAAGTGGGTCAAGTCACAGTCAACTCGTAGCACTTCGGTTGTTATGCTCTTAAGTAGAAAGAGTTGTGTCCTGACTATTAGTTATTGATAAGTGTCATATTTTAGTTATTCTAGGATTATACTACGGGCACTTATCTTTTGATTTCAGTAAATTCTCTTATAAACTTGCCATAATCCTAGTTGTTTTATAGTTGGTACATATATAAATGTATGGTTTACATTTTGGAAGATTAATCCACTCAATTTCGGTGTTTTGATAGGTATTAAAGTGTATTCGTCGTATCCGAAACAACGAAGACAAGAGAAGAGGGCAAAAAGGTCAAAGATAGACTTTTTTGGAAGTTTAATTTGCCAAGACTCGCCTGGGCTAATGAAGTTTCTTCAAAGTTAAGTCTTAAATTGCCTAGGCAAGCAAAACATGAACAAATAACTCGCTTGGGCAAGTTAACGATCTTCGGCATTAATTAATTACTCGCCCAGGCGAGTAAACCATGAGTAATTCACTCGCTTAGGCGAGTTGGCCTGACCAGCTCCACCATGCCTATAAAAATGCATGTAAAGTGAAGAAGAAGGCATGAATTGAGAGGCTAGAAAGAAACCAGCAGCCTTAGAAGCTTAGAGAGAGGTGAGAGAAGAGAGAAATTGGTGAGGAAACTCTGCCGAATAGAATCGGTGATCACTTCCTTCATCATGTCTTTAGTTGATCTTGTGTTCTCCATAATGATCGACTAGTTTCTCCTAAGGATCGGATGTAATCTTTGTACCCTTATGTATCTCTTTTAATATTTGTTATATGCGTGAATCTTTTCTACTAATTATTGGTGATTTCATTCTGTTCTTAATGTTTGATTCTACTTTATCACAAGTTTCATGAAATTAGATTCTAAGTTTGACTGGAAAGCGCTCTTAGGATTTGAACTAAATGATTTTACTCATTACATTATGTTGCTAGGAACAGAGCATAACATTTTGATTGCAAACAATACAAGATTCTGATCAGCTGGATATTTATTTCTTATGTGAGGGATCGATATTTAGTAAATATCCTTAGGATTCTCAAATGCAAGGGATCAATTTGGGGTAATTTAACATGTGCATCAATAATGTTAGAAAATGATTTATACATGGTAATGTTAATTGAATACTAAGGGTATGAACGATGAAGTCCAATCATACACTTTTCTTGAATTAATTAAACTTGCTTCACTTCTTTTTGTAGTTTTCCGTAAATTTGATGCACTAAATCCGCTATTTCCACAATTTCTTTAAATTCGTAGTTTTTGTTATTTTCTCAAACACATGAAATCTCGATTAATGTTTATTGTACATGACTATTAAAGTGTTGCTTTTATTTAAAATAACTGAGTAATTCAAGTCCCTGTGGAGATGATTTCTTATAAATTTTGTAACATGCGATGACATTGGTACGCTTGCCAATTGTCTAACAAGTTTTTGGCGCTATTGCCGGGGACTTGAGTCACTTACTCAGTTCTTTTAGATTTAAATATTCAGTTTAGTAAACATTTTCTTTACTTTCATTAGTTACTTTGCTCTTGATTTTGTATAAATTCTCGTATTATATTTATTTTATTTTCACTAAACCTTGGTGCTTATGGGATATTGTAGTTTTTTCTGTTTCCTTTATGCGAGGTAAGTTCTCTGTAGATAAATCTTTATTTGATCCAGAAATTACCAAGACAGAAAGGAAAAACAGGAAAAGAAAAAAAGAAACAAGAAGCCAATAAGCCACCGGGTGAAACTTCGTCTATCGATTCTCCTTACCAGAAAACATACTTGTATGTGATAATATGGCTGATCAAAGGGGAGAAGGAAATAGACCACCAAGGAGGACTTTTGGTGACTATGCTTACCAACAACGACCAAAGCATTACAACAACATAGTCATTCCTCCTTTCAACAATAAAATTGTGGAACTGAAGCCAGCACTACTCAGTCTAATTGGCTCACATCCCTTTGCTGGAATGAATCATGAGGATCCATGCACACACTTGTCTACTTTCATGGAGTTGTGTAGTACAATGGGAGCTTCTGACGAAGATGCTGAAGCTGTTTATCTTAGAGCTTTTCCATTTTCTTTGACAGGTAAAGCAAAAACTTGGTTTCAATCCTAACCAAACAAAAGTCTTAACACTTGGGAAGAAGTGGAGGAAAAATTCATTGCAAGATTTTTTCCTCCATTCAAATTCACTAGTGCAAAATCAACAATTGCTACTTTTCCTAAGGAGCAGATGAACCTCTCTGTAAGACATGAGAGAGATTCAAATCATTACTGCGGAGGTGCCCAAACCATAATTTGATGATGCTGCTCAACTACACATTTTTTATAGTGGTTTGAGACCTTATACAAAAATGATTCTTGATGCCTCAGGTGTTATGATGTCAAAGAGCCCGGAGGAAGCAATCATAATCATTGACTCCATAGCAGCCAGTGATTACCAATCTCACCATGATAGATCTTCAATGCAGAGGAAAGGTTTAATGGAGCTGGATACTCAAAATGCCATTTTAGCTCAAAATAAATTGTTAACATAGAAAATAAAGATCTTTTAACAAAACAAATAGGCCAACTTCATCAACAATTTCAGCAAGGAGGATCACAAAAATCACACACAGCTCATCAAGTTCAACAAATTTTGAGATGTGATTTCTATGGCGAAGAACATCAAAATGGTCATTGTCCAGCACCTGGTGATTGTCAACCAGACGAGGAGGCTCATTATTTGCAGAATCAGACCAGGCCTCAACAGAACTTCCAAGGAAATTACCAAGCCTATAGAGGTGGTCCAAGTTCAAATCAACCATATGGTTGGAGACCAAATAATAATGCATATACTACTCCCACTAATCTTTCTTTTGCAGGTCCTACTAACAACTCATATGCAGGTCCTTCTAATAATTCTTATACAGTTCCTTCAAATAGGGGCCCGCAACAACAAGCTCAGCCTGATAGATTGTCAAAAATAGAAGACACTCTCACTCGATTTATGCAGATGTCCATCACTAATCAAAAGAATACTATTGCTTCCATCAAAAATCTCAAAGTTCAAGTTGAACAACTCGTAAAACAACTCTTTGAGCATGGAGGTGGATCTTTCTCAGCAAACACACAAGTCAACCCAAAGGAACAATGCAAGATAATTATGACAAGGAGGGGGACTGTGGTTGGTTTGAAGGATGAAGATGAAAAAAATAAAAATGAAGGAGTTGCAGAAAAAAATGATGATGAAAAGAAAGGAGTTGAAAAATAAAATGAGAAAAATAATGAAGTGGTGACAAAAGAAAAAAATTGAAGAGAAGATGATAAGTGAAAAGGAGAAGCAACAAGCAACTGATAAAGGCAAAGCTATGTTAACTCCTCCACCAGTTCAGCATATGCCTTATCCACATGCTCCATCAAAGAAAGCAAAGGAAAGGCAGTACAAGCGCTTCTTAGATATTTTCAAACAGTTACAGATTAACATTCCTTTCTCTGAAGCATTGGAGCTTACGCCATCATATGCCAAATTCATGAAGGATCTATTTACAAATAAGAAAAGATACATGGATAATGAAACAATAGAGTTGGATGCAGGTTGTAGTGCAATTATCCAAAAGACCATTCCAGAAAAATCCAAAGATCCCGGTAGTTTCACAATTCCTGTGACTATTGGGAGATTATCAGTAGGAAAAACACTTCTTGATTTAGTTGCAAGCATCAACCTCATTCCATTATTGATGGTCAAGCGGATAGGAGAAGTAGAAATCAGACCAACAAGGATGACTCTGTAGCCAGCTGACAGAACTATCAAGTGTCCTTATGGCATCATTGAAGATGTCTTGGTGAAAGTTGATCAATTCTTCTTTCCAGTCGACTTTGTAGTGATGGATATCGACGAGGACAGTGAAGTTCCATTGATTCTTGGCAGACCTTTCATGAAAACTGCTAAGGTCTTGATTGATGTTGATGAAGAAAAACTCACTGTGAGGGTGCAAGATGATGAGGTGCGGTTTAATGTTCTAGAAGCCATGAAGCATCCTAATGATAAAAAGGAGTGTTTCAGAATAGATGTCTTGGACGAAGTGATTGTTGATCCTAAAAGGTTGACTCAAAGAGAAGATGGTGAAGAAAAAATATTAACTGAAGCAATTGAAGATAGAAGTGAATGTGAAGATAAAGAGAGTTCAGATTGTCTTCAACAGTTGAATACTTGCGAAGAATTCCTTATCACAAATCTCTCTTTGAAGAATTAAAGGAGGATAAGCAAAAAGAGGAATCAATGCTGGAACTAAAGGTATTACTTCACATTTAAAAATGTTTTTCTTGCAGATGATTCCCAGAAACCATTGATGATTAATGCAAATCTTTCTAAAGAAGAAGAAAAGAAATTGATAAAAGTTTTGCTAGAAAACAAAGACGTCATTGGCTGGACCTTATTAGACCTAACAGGTATTAGTCCTTCTTATTGTATGCATAGAATTTTAATGGAAGAAGATTATAAACTTGTAGCTTAGCCACATAGACGTCTTAATCCAACCATGAAAGAAGTTGTCAGAAAAGAGGTAGTTAAGCTACTGGAGGCTGGAATGATATATTCTATCTCAGATAGCTAGTGGGTAAGCCCTGTATAGGTAGTACCTAAGAAAGGTGGTATAATTGTTATTAAAAATGATAAAAATGAGTTTATTCCAACCCGTACTGTTACGGGTTAGAGAATGTGTATTGATTATAGGAAGCTCAATAAAGCCACTAGAAATGATCATTTTCCATTACCTTTCATGGATCAAATGCTGGATAGACTAGCATGTCAGAAATTTTACTGTTTTCTTATGGTTATTCAAGATATAATCAAATTAATGATAATCCTGAAGATCAAGAGAAAACAACTTTTACCTGTCCCTTCGATGTCTTTGCTTACAGGAAAATGCCTTTTGGTTTTAATGCACCTGCTACATTTCAGCGATGCATGCTTGCTATTTTTTCTGATCTTATTGAAAAAAGTATTGAAGTATTCATGGATGATTTCTCTATTTTTGGTTCTTCTTTTAATAAATGTCTTTCTAACCTTGATAATATTTTAAAACGATGTATTGAAACAAATATTGTGCTCAATTGGGAAAAATGCCACTTCATGGTAACTGAAGGTATTGTATTGGGTCACAAGATCTTTGTTCATGGAATTGAGGTTGACAAAGCCAAGGTGGATGTCATTGAAAAATTGCCTACAACAACAAATGTCAAAGTCATTAGAAGCTTTCTAGGACATGCAGGATTTTACACGCGGTTCATCAAGGATATTTCTAATATTTCCAAACCATTGAGCAATCTCTTAAAGAAGTTTCATTTCATTTTGATGATTCCTATTTAAATTTTTTTGACACTTTGAAACAAAAACTGATCTCTGCACCTATAATTACTGCACCAAATTGGACACTTGATTTTGAAATAATGTATGATGCAAGTGATTATGTTCTAGGAGCAGTTTTGGGTCAAAGCTGATTCTAAACCTAGACTTATCCGTTGGGTTTTACTCTTACAGGAATTTGACCTAGAAATCAAGGATAAGAACGGGAGTGAAAATCATGTAGCTGATCATCTTTCCAGACTTACCAGTGATGAAGTAACCACATAAGGTTCTAAAATTCAAGAAGAATTTCCTAATGAAAAGCTATTCAACACTGCAGAAAGCCCATGGTTTGTTGACATGGCAAATTTCAAGGCGGCTGGTGCAATTCCTGACGATTACACTTGGCACCAGAGAAAGAAGTTTTTCAGGGATGTTAAATACTTTGTGTGGGATGATTCATACCTCTTTAAAATTGGAGCAAATAATCTCCTCAGAAGATGTGTAACTCAGGGGGAGGCAAGAAGCATACTATGGCATTTTCATAGTTCACCTTATGGAGGCCATTACAATAGAGAAGGGACTACTGCAAAAGTTCTCCAATCTGGATTCTATTGGCCTACCTTGTTTAAAGATGCATATAAGTATGTCTAGAGTTGTGATAACTGCCAAAGAATATAAAGAATCTCCAGAAGGAATGAAATGCAATTACAAAACATTCTGGAAATTGAAGCTTTTGACTGCTGGGGAATAGATTTCATTGGTCCATTTCCATCATCCTATTCAAACGAATACATTTTATTGGTTGTGGACTATGTAACCAAATGGATGGAAGCAATATTTGTACAACTCGTTGATGCAAAGATCGTTATTCGCTTCTTGAAGAAAAACATATTTTCAAGGTTTGGTACACCAAGAGTGTTGATAAGTGATGGAGGATATCATTTCTGTAATGTCCATCTCAAGAAATTTTTCCAACACTATAGTGTTAGACACAAGGTAGCCTCACCTTACCATCCCCAGACTAATGAGCAAGCTGATGTTTCTAACAGGGAAATCAAGAAAATTTTGGAGAAAACAGTTGCTCAATCAAGGAAGGATTGGTCTTAAAAGTTAGATAATGCTTTGTGAGCATACAGAACAACATACAAAGCTCCTACAGGACTCACACACTTCCAATTGGTCTATGGCAAATCTTGTCATCTACCTATTGAGTTAGAACACAAAGCTTACTGGGCATTGAAATTTCTTAATTTTGATCCGAATGCAGCTGGTGAACATAGGAAGCTTTAACTTCATGAATTGGAGTAATTGATGTTTCAAGCTTATGAAAATTCTAAGCTTTATAAGCAACGAGTTAAAATTTATCATGATAAAAGCTTTTGAAAAAGAATTTTCAGCCTGGTCAATAGGTTTTGTTATTTAACTCTAGATTGAGATTGTTTCCAGGTAAGCTGAAATCTAAGTGGTCTAGACCATTCATCATCAATGAAGTCATGCCACATGGAGCTATCATACTAAAAGATCCAGCCACAAAGAGGACATGGACTTATAATGGTAGCAGAATCAAACACTATTTGGGTGGTGATGTTGAAAGACTCACCACTGTGGTCCAATTGCAGGAAGTTTGAGCTACAACAAAGATGTCCAACTAACAAGACGTTAAAGAAGCACTCTAGGGAGGAAACCCAGTATTTCTAAACTTTGTGTTTAATTTGTGTCTTATGTTTTTGAATTATATTTCTGAACTTTACTTTTGAATTTTATGTTTTTGAATATATCATTTGTTTTGTTAGAGTTACCATTGCAAGGCCTGGGAACAGGCCTATTTGTCAAGATGAGGCAGAACAGATGAGGATGAAGAACACTGTTGATTATCTGAATAGAGGAGACTGAGCTCCTCAATCATGATCTTCAAAAATTTGTGACATTGTCTTTATATTTCTTTACCGCTTTATTTAAAATCCAGTACATTATTTCATTGTTTACTTTCTTATATGGTTCCTTGAATAGTTGTGCGTGTTTATGATTTCCTTATAAATCTTTTTGGGACTTAATTGACTTACATGTTTTGGAAAGAATCAAATATGGCATTTTTTGAAACTTGCTTTTTGAAATTGGACTAGAACACAATAAAATTATTTTTTGGGAACTTTGAGAATAAAAAACAAGGAATGGTTTTCCAAATACCAAATGAGGCAGATGTTTTTACATGGAGTTGATAAAGAACATCTTTTGAAACACAAATTTGATTTGAACATGAAAACAGACCTCAAGCTTTAGTGATTGTGTATACCCACAGAAATTGTATTGAGTGTCCTCACTGATATGTTCCATAGTTGATTTTGCATAAATTTCTAATTGTCATGACATATGATGCATGGATTGTTGGATATAGGGGGAGCATTATGAAGAATGGAAGAATTTGATTCAAGTTTGGTTTTGAGCTTTCAACATGCTTGAATGCTTTGAAGATATAATTGATTCAAGTGTAAGAGAAAGTTTAATCTGGTGATCCATATTATGCATTCATTCATTCATTCATTTAACTAAATGTTTTTTGAAAGAAAATAAAGTTTTTATAATTTGATTAAGGTTTCAATCGAAGTGAAAAGTTTTTGGAAAAATATTAAGTTTCACTGGATTAATTGATTACTTAAGGTAATAATCGATTAATATATTCTTCAAGCAATCTGGAAAATATTTTATGAACATTGTAATCGATTACCTATCGAGATAATCGATTATTTGATACTTGTTTGAAATAAAATTGCTTTGTTAAATGAATTTAATCGATTACTTATGGATCGTAATCGATTACATAGTATGTCATGTTTTTAAGCCTTGCTGTGATAGTCGATTACCACAGATTGTAATCGATTACTTAGGCTTTATATGGAAAATCACTTTGCTGATTTAATCGATTACCAAAGATTGTAATCGATTACTCACTTAACTTGAAAATATACGTTTTCTGCTTTAATTGATTACAAAGTATTTTAATCGATTACATAGTGTAATTTGTAACTTTTAGAACTTCTGTTTTAATCGATTACAGCTCGGGATAATCGATTGTTTTGCTCGTTGCAAATCCCAGAAAATTCTTGAACGGTTTAATCGATTATAGAGTTATTATAATCGATTACATGTGAAAAATAATCGATTATTAGGCGTGTTTAATCGATTGCAGTTAGTTACAAATTCTGTTATAAATAGAAATGCAGGTTGAGCTTATTTCACAACTTGATAATTCGTATTTCTGAGTATACACAAGTCTCTCAAGCAATTCCTAAGTGATTTTCTAAGTGTTTTTACTTCTTGCTTCATTCAAAACATCAATGGGTCTTTGAATGATTCTTGAGCAAGATTGTTTTCAAGATTAAGGAGAAGTATGTTCTGAGTTTGATTTCTTCACAACCTGATTTGGTAATTCATATGCATTCATTCATTGGATCATCAGGTTAACTCTCTCCTTAATTGTTCTGTGTAAAATTCGTTTTGAATTTCTGTGTAGGATTAATATTGTAAAGTGGGTTCTTGCTTGTATCTAGAGAAGGGTTCCCTAGTGTAAAGAACAGAGTAGTGTTCTCTGGTTCTTTGTCTCTTAGAATCTAATAGTGTTTTAGATTTCTGATCTTTATCTAGGGTTGATAAAGGGGAGATGTTGTAATTTCTTGTAAGAACTGAAATTTTATAATAGTGAAACTCTAACCTAGTGTTGGTTGGAAGAAACTGAATGTAGCTTCATGTTTTGAAGTGAACCAGTATAAATTGCTTGTGTGTTGATTCTATATCTCTATTCTCATCTAGTACATTGATCATTAATTCTTTGATTCACATTCATTGTTCAACAAGTTCAATTTTGATCTTTTGAAAACTTGGGCTGAGACATTTGATTGACTAAATTGATTTCTTGGATTTGAAAGTGATAAAGATCCTGAAACTCTGATTTGAATTTGATGTTAAAATACCAAGGCAATAACCAATTCACCCCCCCTCTTGGTTATTGTGAAGTATTCCTATTATTTTCATGGATATGATTTAGGCCTTCTTTCTTCTTGAACATTTTAAAGCCACTGGCCAAAAAGCTATCCCAATATACAATTATTTACCATTTGCTAGCCCTTTTGAGCCAAAACACTTATGATTTTGTTGGAACACTAAACTAGGTTAAGAATTTCCTACCTTACCTTAGGTTAGGAATGCGAAAGGGATTTTGTTGGTTTGGATGGCTAAAGTGATGAAAGGTATTTTCTTTTAAATGTGGCTAAAGCTATAGAAAAGAAAAGAAAGATAAGAGAAAGAAAAAGAAAAAGGAAACAAATTCCTTGTGAAAAAAATTAAATGAAATATGTTCTAAATTATACAAAGTGTTGTAAATACTATAAGTTGGGTGATTGGGAGGTTGGTATAAGAAACATTGATAACTTGGTAGAAAAAAGAAAAGAAATAGAAAGTGATGTTAGCTTGTTTTATCTTTGTTTGCTCTCCTATTCTTAGGGTAACTTTGAATATCCAAAAAAACCAAGATTTCCTTCAAAAGTCAGGTCCAACCGTAAAAATTCTTAAAGATCCATGATAATTATGTACTTTGATTTGATGGAAAATGAACTGCAAAATTGATCTATGACATATTAGTGTTCGAATTGAGAAGAAACACTTACCTGTGGGAGAATTAAAAACCTTTGAGATTTTTTCCTCTGTTTGAATCAATCAAGTATTTTCTTTGATGTTCTTTAGAAATGAAATGTAAATTGATCTTAATCTCATTTGGTTTTGTGAATTTCATCTTTTTTTTGTTTTCAGTTCTCAAGGTTGATTATTTGAAAAATGTATTCTGATCACTTTTCAAAGTTGATTCTTTACAAAGTACGTTTTTGATATAGAAATGTTGCAACATCTTCCTTTATACTTCTAATATTTGTAGTTTTATTTTTTGTCTTACATTGCTTGAGGACAAGCAAGATTCTAGGTTGGGGTAGTGATAAGTGCCATATTTTAGTTATTCTAGGATTATAATACGAGCACTTATCTTTTGATTTCAGTAAATTCTCTTATAATTGCCCTAATCCTAGCTTTTTTTATAGTTACTACATATATAAATGTATTATTTACAATTTGGAAGATTAATTCACTCAATTTTAGTGTTTCAATAGGTATGAAAGTGTATCTATGACATCCGAAACAACCAAGACAAGAGAAGAGGGCAAAAAGGTCAAAGAGAGACTTTTTTGGAAGTTAAATTCGCCTAGACTTGCCTGGGCTAATGAAGTTTCTTCAAAGTTTAGTCTTAACTCGTCTGGCGAGCAAAACATGAACAAATAACTCACCTGGGCGAGTTAAAGATCTTCAGCATTAAGTAGTTACTCGCCCAGGCGAGTGAACCATGAGTAATTCACTCGCTTGGGCGAGTTGGCCTGACCAGCTCCACCATGCCTATAAAAAGGCATGCAAAGTGAAGAATAAGGCATGCATTGAGAGGTTGGAAAGCAACCAGCAGCCTTAGAAGCTTAGAGAGGGGTGAGAGAAGAGAGAAATTGGTGAGGAAACTCTGTCAGAGAGGATTGATGATCACTTCCTTCATTATGTCTTCAGTTGATCTTGTGCTCTCCACAATGATCGGCTAGTTTCTCCTAAGGATTAAATATAATCTTTGTATCCTTATGCATCTCTTTTAATTAATATTTGTTATATGCATGAATCTTTTCTACTCATTATTGGTGATTTCATTATGTTCTTAATGCTTGAATCTACTTGATCACTAGTTTCATGAAATTAGATTCTAAGTTTGACAGGAAAGTGCTCTTAGGATTTGAATTGAATGATTTTACTCATTACGTTACGTTGCTAAGAATAGAGCATAACGTTTTGATTGCAAACAACACAAGATTGTGATCATAATGCTGGGATATTTATTTCTTATGCGAGGGATCGATATTTAGTAAATAACCTTAGGATTCTCAAATGCGAATGGTCGATTTGGGGTAATTTAACATGTGCATCAATAATGTTAGAAAATGATTTATACATAGTAATGTTAATTGGATACTAAGAGTATGAACGATGAAGTCCAATCCTATACTTTTCTTAAATTAATTAAACTTGCTTCGCTTGTTTTTGTAATTTTTCATAAATTCGACGCACTAAATCCGCTATTTTCACAATTTCTTTAAATTCGTAGTTTCCGTTATTTCACTACTAGAAAAACATGATTTAACATCGGTAGCTTAACATCGGTTATCGGTAAAACCGATGTTAACGAAAACGCGGTGGCAAATTTGTAAATAAATGGACTTTGTTAACATCGGTTTTGTTAAAAACACCTCGAAACCGATGTTAACTAGTCCACATTAACATCGGTTTTCATGTTTTTAAAGAAAACCGATGT
>PYAF01000609.1:712274-730398 GCA_007407185.1 Glycine tomentella
CATTTTTAACTTTTTATATTTTCAGATGACGACATCGGTTTTGGTCGGGGAACCGATGTTGTGATATCACGTTAACATCGGTTTTGAAAACCGATGTTAACTTCTACATATTTAACGTCGGCTGATTCAACATCGGTTCAAAACCGATGTTGAATGTCAAAAATAACCGATGTTAAATCATGTTTTTCTAGTAGTGTTTTCTCAAACACATAAAATTTTGATTAATGTTTATTGTACATAACTATTAAACTATTGCTTTTATTTAAAATAATTGGATAACTCAAGTCCCTGTGGAGACGATCTTTTATAATTTCTAAAACCTGCGATGATATTGGTACACTTGCCAATAGTCTAACAGTTATATCTTTAGGCTTAGTGGTAGCACTCAATCCAACATAACTGTGTTAATGTCTCCACATAGTTACATCTTTATGACCAATTAGGCATAATAGACTTTTTTATAAGTCCAATTAGCCTAGCTTATTAATTATCTAATAGACATTAACTCTTGTAAGCGACTTGACCTATTTTCATCCCTAGGGCTAGCGGTGATATATTTGACGATGGATTTAGTGGCATGTAAATTCAATTGTTTTTTCAAGTGGGAGCAAAAAAGGAAACCTATGCTCCAATAGCAAGATTAGAGGCCATTAGATTACTACTTGTATATGCATGTTTAATGGATTTTAAACTGTTTCAAATGGATGCAAATAGTTCTTTTCTTAATGGATACATTAAAGAGGAAATCTATGTTGAACAACCCAAGGCATGCGTCATTCGAGACAGCCAATTTTGAGGAACAATGTGGGGGCCACTAAACCACCCACGTTCACTGCATGCACCGCATTATATCGTTAGGCTTAGTGGTAAGCACTAAATCCAACATAAACTGTGTTAATGTCTCCACATAGTTACATCTTTATGACCAATTAGGCATAATAGACTTGACCTATTCTCATCCCTAGAGCTAGCGGTGATATATTGGACGATGGATTTAGTGGCATGTAAATTCAATTGTTTTTTCAAGTGGGAGCAAAAAAAAATAGTATAATATTTCTTAGACGAAAATTAAAATAAGATTTATCAAGATGGTATTAACTTTGGAAACAATAAAAAGTTAAAAGATAAATAAGGTAAAAGTAAATTAGTACATATATCTATCAATTTATTTCCTATTCTATCTTTACAACTTTTTCATTCATAAAAAAAGTTCATATTTCCAACAAACCAACAAAAATGTATCCGTCGATAATTCTAACTTTTTCGATAGATCAATATTTCATCATAAATCAACATTTTTCTTGTAATTAATAAATATTTAATAATAATAACTTTATAAAATAATATATTAGTTTTACACGTAAAATTAAAATTGATAATTGATTTTTATTTTAAATAATACAAGAAGTATATATTATTTTATTTTATTTTATTTTTACTGAAATTATTATAATTATTATTAAATATTATGTATTATTTGAGAGAGAGGGGGTCTAAAGCCCCTAGTTGTCCCCCATATTTTCATCCATGTTCTTTGACCAATCTTCAAGATAATCCTACTTTACATTTAGTGCTTAACCAAAGGTAGGGCAACTAATTTTAGTAAGGAGACTTAACTTTTAATAATAAGTGTAAAATTCACAATTTTAATTTTGACATTATATGAGTATAAATATTTTATATTTTTATTAACTAAAAATTATTATAAAAGTTAATAATTTTATTATAATAAGATATAATTAGATGACTATATAATATGTTTGAAAGAAACATTTATGTTTAATGTCTAAATATGTTTTGAATACAATTGCATGTGAACGGAAACGGAACTACGCTTTAGCTTGGGACGGGGGTGGGGACAGTCCCATGATTTTTTTTTTTGTAATGTTATATATATATATATATATATATATATATATATATGACTATTTAAAGTAATAACAATAGTATAAGATAATCTAAGTTGATTTGAAAAATCTTTTATATACATAAGAAAGTTATTCTGAAATTCAAAAATTATACATACATGAATCATATCTGATTTATATTGAACTTTTAAATAACAAGAAATTATAGTCATAAAAACTCACAAAGATATTCTTGAACATAAGCGAGTAAGAAGATAAAGAGGATGATCAAAATACGAAAACTGAGTACAGAAATTTTTGCTAGTAAGGGAAAGATAGATGTTTTTCTTTGAAAAGCATATGCCTTCTTCTTTATTTACATGGTTATTTATAGAATACAAGAGTCTCGGATGCTATTCCGAACTTAAAATATATTTTACAAACAGTCTAAAGATAATACTACGTACTCTTATGAATAGTAGAATAAAGAAAAAATTACAAACTGATATCTTATTGTCAGTACTCCTCTCTCCTGCTGACAATTTTGATTGGTTATTTTTTATTGCCTCTTATCTTCTTATCATCTTTTCTTCTCATTATATCAGTGATTATATCATTATATATATATATATATATATATATATATATATATATATATATATGATAATATGTTGTTTTAACATGAGATGGTCTCCAATGATATCTTAGTCCGATTATTGGATTAGTGCCTAGAGATTGGTACGGTGTGATGCGCTTAAGTAATATAACAAAATAGAATTGAAGTATATTTTGAGGTCACTTTGTTTTTTGAGGTCCATTTATTATTATGTATTAGGTGGTTTTGAGATCTTATTTTTTTAATAATTAATGAAATCTTTTTCATTTATAAAAATATATCAAGCTATTCTTTTCCTGGTGGGATATGATTTTCGAGATAATCATATATCTATGTGTCATTTATTTCTTTATTACTTTTTTTAAAAATATATTATTCTTTTTTATAATCTTCATTGTAAAGATAATAAATAAAATAATAATAATTTTGTTAGACATGTATTTTTTAAAAATTATAATTTTCATTGTGAAGATAATTACATTATTTATCTTTTTAGACAAAATATTAGAGTATTATTTATTTTTCTGTTTAATAGACTTTTTAGTTTTTGATCTGTTAATGCTATTTTAAAGGCTATAAATGATTATTACATCATAATTCGAATATTTTTATTAGTTTTCTATTTAAATTGATTTTATTATAATTTATTTGAGAATTTTAAGTTATTATCCTTTTGCCAATTGGTTAGGCTTGTGAATAATATATAAAGGATTGACAACATGAGGTTTCAAAATTCTTTGTATATTTTCTTTAATTTTTTTTCCCTCTTGTCTATGCTCTTCTAGATGTTATTTATGAAGTTTCAATGTGTTTCTAGCTTCAAGTGCACAGTCTAAATATGTTGACATGTAAATATTGAAAAAGAAAATTGGATATTCGCTTGCATTGAAAGTATATATGCTAGATTTTGCTTTGGGTATAACGACTATTGTTGTCACAACACAATATCATGCTTCTTCAACTTTTAAACAATCTGAGAGTAATATTTGCTTGAATGGTTGTTGACTATTATTGTAATAAAAGATAGTTTGGTGAATAATAATCTATTTAAATTTAGTTATTTTTTTAACATAATTAATAGGATATAATTTTCCTAATATTTTACTATTTATATATAAATCAATTTTTATTTTTGATATGTTGAAATAATGTTTGTTACACTCATTTTTATAAGAAAAATATTTATTTTAAAATATAAAGATATTTTTTTATGAATTTAATATATATATATATATATATTTTTTTTTTTCGGGTGAACTTTTTTAATTTACATATATATTTAGCCATGACACAAAATCTGATACGCTTATCTTAGTTTATTTGAATTTTCAAAATATAGGTTGAATTATATTCTATAAATCTTACCGCTTTATCCGAAATCACAACAAACTCATTTTGGCTAAATTTTTATCTCGATTCATTCTACTAACTGAAAATATTTAGACTAATACTAAGGGTTACATGCAACAAAGAGAAGGATATGGGTGTTTGATTTGTTGGAGTGTTGGTGGTGAGTATGCAAGTGAGTGAAGTGACAAACTTTAACCATGTACTACTCTCTTTTCCACGCACTTTTCTCAATTATTATTTGATAAAATTTGAATAGATTTTGATATTAAACATGTGAATCTTACTATCTATTTTGTAGGTTTTATTTTCAAACTAGTTAAGCTTACTGCAATTTTAAATAAAACTGTATTGAAAGGGAGAAAAAAAAAAAAAGGTTTTAGACATAGTGTTGTTCGAACTCTCATGTGCAAGCAAGTAATATGCATCATGTCACGTTCCGAAGTGAACTAATCTAGAGGGGCATGTTGTCCTTTGCAACCACGTATAGTGACTACTACAGCTTCAGCCGAATCAATTTTGCTACCTTTGTGACTTTCCTCCCTTTAAAATCTAAATCAATCGCAATCTTCTTCCTCTTGGCAGTTTGACCCACAAAGAAAATCTTCACCGTTCTCCATTTTCTTTTTCGGATCGATGCATGTACATAAGAAATTAAGAAGAAAATCAACTTGAGAGAGTAGAGACCATGCTTGCTTGTCTTCATCGCAAATTACAATTAGACAAAGCGTGGGTGTCTATGTTTTCAGAGGCAGGACATGAACCACTATTTTATAATGATTTCAGCACGTATCCTATTTGCAGTATGATTTGATTTGGTTTAAAAAAAATTTATCCAAACTAAATGTAAAATAAGAATGTGGTCGAGTTTAAATATAATATCAAATCCGAATTAAATCAAACCAATCATTTGTGATTTAATTTGATTCAATTTCACGATTTTTTAATTTTTAAATTTATTATAATTTAATTTCACGATTTTTTAATTTTTTAAATTTATTATAATTTAAATATATCAACTAAACTTACATAATTATTATATATGCTATATAATTTTAAACGAAATTTATTTTATTAAATTTTGTTTAACATAATTTAGTTAAAAATTATTATCTTCACTTCTATTTAGCGTCAATATAAAATAATATCACCAAACTCTTTTTTTAATATAATAGTAATTTGTACGTCATTTGTGTTGGATATTCCATTTTAATGCTTGCCCAAATCCCAATGTGCTGAAAAGGAATTTGTTGACTTTGACCTAATTCTCGAGGGACTGACCTCGGTCCATTCCAGTTTAGGGTGCTAAAATCCCTAAACCTATTTCCTCTCTATAAATACGACATTTATAGATGGAGGTGGGGAGGGGGGTGGGGTGGGGTTCAGAATTCCAGAAAAGGATAGAATTCTCGTTTTTGAGCACAGTGAAGAGAGAGCTTTTCTGTGAGTGAGTCTCCGAGAGGTTGAGTGAACAACCCTTGTAGAGAATGGTTACACTATTGTTGGTGAGGTTGAGTGTCTCCAGCAAATGGCTGTTGAGAGTGTTTGTAACCATTATTGATAATAGTGGATTGATTCTGGACAAGGTCTCATGGGTTTTCCTCTTCGTGTTGAAGAAGGTTTTCTCCCATGTAAAGCTATCTGTGATTGTGTGTTTTTCTCTCCTGTTCTTTCTCGCGTTTTGATTGTTCACGTTTCCACATTATTCTATTTTGATTGTTTGAGGGTTGAGTCTGTGGTGACTCCCTGTTAGTTGGTAGAGAAGGTGTGTTCCTCCCAATAAAAGTGTTATCAGAGTCAGGGCTGAAGGTTCTTAAAGAGAGATAGGATGTAGACCAGTGGTAGCATAATCCATGACGGGGATATGTTTAAGTTGATCGTAGACAACTTTACTTACTGGAGACCGATGATGGAAGAGCATCTGTATTGCAAAGATTTATATGACCCTATTATCCTTGAAATGAAGCCGACCAGGAAAACTAACAAGGACTGGGAGATCCTGAGTCGTAAGGCGGTGACTACGATCAGGAAGTATATTGATAAAAGCCTCTTTGAGTATGTGTCCGAGTTCACTAATGCGTACTAGTTGTGGAACAAGCTGGAGTCCATGATTTAAAAGAAGACTCCTAGGAACAAGGCACATCTCGTTCGCCGGCTTGTGAAATTGGAGTACAAGGACGGGATGAGCATGATTGAACACCTCAACACGTACAAAGGTATTGTGAACTAGTTGTCCAAGGCCGAGATGAGAATTGACAACGAGATGCAGGATCTGTTGTTGCTATGTTCATTGCCAGAGAGCTGGGATACTCTAGTGGTGACATTGAGTAATTCGGCTCCTGAAGGGAAACTAGAGAGTGACTGACAGCCTCCTGAATGAAGAAGTCGGGAGAAGAGAACGGGGTGTAATCAACACGTCTGATGCCAACGTTGCTGAGAATAGTAGTAAGTCCGACTTTCGGGTTCGTCTCAAGAACCAGGGTCGTGAGAGACGAGATAGGTCCCGAGACAGATCAAGACCAAGGAGTGAACTGAAGTGCTTCTAT
Source organism: Glycine tomentella (assembly GCA_007407185.1). Taxonomy (NCBI): domain Eukaryota; kingdom Viridiplantae; phylum Streptophyta; class Magnoliopsida; order Fabales; family Fabaceae; genus Glycine; species Glycine tomentella. The sequence goes on from PYAF01000609.1 coordinate 718,631, forward strand.
TGCGGGAAGCCCGAACACAAGAAGACTTACTGCTGGACTCTGTAGAGAGATGAGCAGAGTGGCTCTGTGAAGTAAGACCAGAGCATACAGAAGAAGAAAGAGGTGAAAAGCACCACGGCGGTAGTTGCCAGTACTGGAGCCGAGATATTTCTTCTCAGAGATAATTTTTTGAATGTTGCCTTCGATGAATGTGCCTGGATAGTTGACTCAGGTGCCTCTTTCCATGTGACCCCTCATAGAAGGTTTTTCTCCTCATACACAAGTGGAGATTTTGGAGCTGTGAAGATGGGGAATCAGATGACCAGCAAGATTGTTGGTATCGGTGATGTAACCCTGACCTCGGATGTAGGGTGTCGACTTGTGTTGAAAGACGTGAGGCATGTACCTAACATGCTTTTGAATCTAATCTCAATGGGAAGGCTTGATGATGTCGGGCTAGTGAACAACTTTGAGGGTTGTGATGGAAGCCGGCCAAAAGAAACTTGGTGATGGCCAGAGGAAAGAAGGAAGGCTCCTTGTATGTGATGCAAGGGAGGATAATCGGCAGTGAAGCCAATACTGTTTTTGATGGATCAAGCTTGGAACTGTGGCACAAGCGTCTTGGCCACATAAGTGAGAAAGAGCTTGATATTTTGGAGAAGAAAGAGCTATTGACCGAGTTGAAGGGTCAAGTGCTGGAGAGTTGCTCGCACTGCCTTTCTGGAAAGCAGCACCGGATTTCGTTTATGAAACCGGATCAACCCAGGAGACGGAGGTGCATACTTGACCTCGTCCATACTGACATTTGCTCCATGTCAGAGAGATCGCTTGGAGGAGCACAGTACTTTGTCTCTTTCATTGATGATCATTCCCGCAAGGTGTGGGTTTACCTGCTAAAGACCAAGGACCAGGTTCTCCAATCATTTAAGCAATTCCATGCCATGGTGGAAAGGGAGACTGGCAAGAGGTTGAAGGTGGTCAGATCTGATAATGGTGGTGAGTATCGTGGTCCCTTTGAAGCTTACTACAGAGAAGTCAAGATTTGATTTGAGAGGATGCCCCCTGACTCCTCAGCTGAATGGACTCACTGAGAGGATGAACCGGACTATTGAAGAAAAGGTCCAATGTATGCTATCCAACGCTAGGTTATCGAAAACATATTGGGGAGAGGCAGTTAGAACAACTTTTGATTTGATAAATCTCTCACCATCAAGACCGTTTGAATGAGAGATTCTAGAAGAAGTCTGGACAGGCCGGAAAGAGACTTATGATTACCTGAGGGTGTTTGGATGTCGAGCCTTCGTGCACGTCCCTAAAGATGAAAGGGCGAAGCTGGATGCTAAGACGAAGGAGTGCATATACCTCAGTTCGCCAAAAACTGAGTTTGGCTTCAGACTGTGGGATCCAATCAATAAGAGGATTGTGAGAAGCCGAGATGAAGTGTTTCATGAGGATGAAACCATCCATGACATCTCAAAGCCCTAAGTCCGGGTTACTGTTCGAAGTGAAGAACCTGTCCCTCGTGTGCATACTGAAGCAGGGGGAGAAACCAATGGAGAAATCGTTGGAGGCGACGTTGAAGATGATGACCAGCAAGAAGCTGATAATACTGGGATCCAGGTTAAGAATGAAGAACCGGGTTTTGAAGAGGCTGAAGAAGAACAGCCGAGATACCCTACTAGAGAAAGAAGACCTTCTACAAGGTATCCACCTGATGAATATACCATGATTGCTGAAGATGGTGAACCCCAGAATTATGATGAGGCGGTGGAGAGCCCAGAAAGAGATGAATGGGAGAAGGTGATGTAGGATGAGATGAGATCCTTGCATGAGAATCATACTTATGAGCTGACCGAGCTACCTAGAGGAAGACGAGCTCTGAAGAACAAGTGGGTGTATAAGATCAAACAGAAGGAGAATGACAAGATGTCGAGATACAAAGTCCGGATTGTAGTAAAAGGCTGCAATCAGAAGAAGGGGATTGACTTTGATGAGATTTTCTCTCCTGTTGTGAAGATGACCTCGGTCTGGACTGTGTTAGCCATGGCAGCTACAATGGACCTGGAGGTACAACAAATGGACGTGATATAATAACCCTCAGTCTTGGCGCTGATGGCGCGAGATGCCACGTGGGTAGCGCCAGGGCCCTTCTGTAGAAAACCAGTGCAGAAGTGTGCCGCGATCAGCGCCAGACACATTGGAGGTCGGCGTGAGAAGCGCCAGGTTGGCGTGAGTGGCGCTAGATAACCCAGAGAACCTGTTCCCTGGAGGTTGGCGTGAGTGACGCCATAGTGGCACGGGTGGTGCCATAGATTCTGGATGTTGGCGCGGGAGTGGTGCAGATGGCGCCATGGGTTCTGGAAGCTGGCGCGATCAGCGCCAGAGAGGCGTGATCAGCGCGGCAGCTCGGGCAGACCCAGTATATAAAGGCTATTTTACGAATTTTTGGCCCAAAACCTTGCTTCTTCTTCCTCCAGCACCCTGTCCTCCATTGTTGAGCTTCCAAGCTTCCTTGACCTTGTTTCTTTCACCAAATCACCTCCCTTAAACATTAATCTTGTTGGAAAACACTTGGTGAGCTTGAATCCTTCATCAATCTCCTTAGAAAACCCCAAACCAGAGAAATCCCTTTCTGAAGGGAAGTTGATAGAACTCGAGTTCGGCGAGGAACAGCGGCGATTCGTGGATACCCAGGCTTGGGGAAGTCGTCCTTGGGCCTTCCTTGTCATCATTGAGGTAAGAAACTCGAGATTCACCGCTTGATTTTGTGAGTTGGGGTTTTGGGTGAATAGTGACCCACTTGTGATGGAGCTAATATTAGCCTTGGGTCCTTTAGAAGCATGTGTTTAGAATGTTGTGAGGATGAAGGATTAGCTCTCAAATGTTAGTTTCATGAACCTTGGTTTTTGGCCTGTGATATGCATGTGTGGCTAGTATATTGAGTCACTTGATAATGCTATACATGCAAGAGCCATGATATTGCTTTGATGTGTTTGAGAGGCTTTAGAAACGGTGTCTTGCGTGAGAAGAACCGGTTAAGCCATATGTGAATCCTTGAACTTTTGGTCCGTATAGAGCTTTGAGCTCTTAATGTTGGCTTGCACCGAGTCTTGTGATGACTCAAGTGCCTTGTTTGAGATGAGATAGACAGCTGAGGGTCTATAAGATGGCTTGTGAATGATGAGCCTTGATGAACCTTAAGTTAGAGGACTTACAGGTTTGGAAAGGACTGAGGTTCCTTTCAATGTGACGGTTGAGGATTGTTGGTATGTTTGTGCCTGATATAGCTGTATTGATGTTTGATATGTGATTGTATGCCTTGTATAGGGCGTGACACCGCGAGTGTCAGTGGCATAGACCACAAAGCAAGGGAAGAACTGCAGAGCTCGGCTTCTCCAGGTAAGTTCTTGGTCCCTTGAGGATGTTTCCCACTGCTGTGTTCCACCATACTCCGAGGGAGTGATGGTTGCATTCATGATGCATGCATTGATTGGTTGTTGCATTCTCATAATGATATATATGAGTGCTTCTATGCTTTGTATGTATGGATACCTGTGATTAGATCTTCTGGCCAGTTAGATAGATATGGACCTCCCTAGGAGAAGAGCGCACCTTTGTTCTTGGGTGATGATGATCCCAGGGTGATGATGATCCCTTAAGACCAAGAGATAGGTGGTCCCATCGCGATTGAAGCCTATTCTCGGAAGTGCCATATACGTGTGTCCATGCGTAAGGGGTAGCTCCCGATTGGATGGCACGGGTGTGAGTTCCGGTCTCACACTGGGGTTTGGTGCTGATGATGATACACTGTGGCGGCGTAGTTCCGCAGTATACATTAGAGCTAGATGACTTGCTTGTATTGTTATGAGGGCCGGGAGGCCAGATTTGATTGTGATGCCTAGATGACGTGTGTCATGGAAAGTGAGCCAGGGTGGAGGAGATGCCTCCAAGGACCCTGAGCTTACTGAGATGTATATCTCACCCCGTGTGGGGCTTATGTTGTTTCAGGTGACTCTTCTAGCAGAGAGGAGCGGTCTCAGGGTGGGAGGCCCCAGTAGAGACAGGATCTGCTAGGCCGTGTGGCAGCAGGGAGAGCTGGGAGGCTCAGTTTTGTTTATGATGTTTTGTACCCCTGTGGAGGGAAGATGTGTGTATGTGTGCACATATTATGCTTTGTATATGTTATATATGCCCTCGTGTGAGGAAGGATCTTTGAGATCAAAAGCACTCGGATGCTTATTCTTTTGTATAGACACTTCGAGTGTCAAATGATGTATATGTACATAACCAGTATATGTTATGTAATGATGTCTCCTTCTGTTTGTATCTGTTGTGATACTTGGTTATCTGCCTATGATTATGTTTATGTGTTTCTGGATCAGCAGGGGCTAGTTTTGCTGTGATGTTTAAGTTTTATGAGTTCCATACATAATGTAATCAAGAAATATGGTTTTCGTTTATGCTTCCGCAAAGTTTTTAATTAAAGCGATTAAGCGCTATTCTGATAAATAACAATGTTAATACATCGGGTGCACACGGGGTGTTACACGTGAAGACGACATTACTTCACGGTGAGTTGGAGGAAGAGATTTTTATGGAGCAACCAGAAGGGTTTGAAGCTCTGGGATGTGACGGCATGGTATGCCGACTGAAGAAGAGTCTCTATGGCTTGAAGCAAAGCACCTTGGCAGTGGTACAGGAAGTTTGATTCCTTCGTGACAGATCATAGGTTCATGAAGACGGATGTCGACCACTGTGTTTTTGTGAAGAGGTATGAGACTGGTGATTTCTTGATCTTGTTGTTGTATGTGGATGACATGCTGATAGTAGGGCAAGACAAGGTAAAGATTGCGGCCTTGAAGAAGGCATTGAACTCATCCTTCGTGATGAAGGACCTCGATCCAGCAAAGCAGATTCTCGAAATGAAAATTATCCGGGATAGAAAGAAGAAGCTACTGTGGCTAAGTCAAGAGAAATATGTTGAGAAGATCTTGAAGAGATTCAACATGGACAAAGCCAAAACAGTGAGCACCCCCTTGGCCGGACATTTGAAGTTGAATGAGAGACAATGTCCGAGATCAGATTAAGATAAAGAGAAGATGGAGAAGATTATGTACCAATCTGCAGTTGGAAGTTTAATGTATGCAATGGTTTGCACTAGACCCGACCTGGTGTATGCAGTTGAAGTGGTGAGCCAGTATCTTTCAAATCCTGGCAAAGAACACTGGGAAGCAGTGAAGTGGATCTTCAGGTACCTCCGAGGTACAACCAAGTTATGTCTTTGTTTTGGAGAAGGTGAGGTCGGGCTGTAAGGCTACTCGGATGCTGATTTAGGGGGAGATTCCGACTCGAGAAAGTCGACGACGGGATATTTGATGACGTTTGTTGGAGGGGCAATCTCGTGGCAGTAAAGACTGCAGAAGTGTGTGGCACTTTCAACCACGGAGGCCGAGTATATTGCAGCAACGGAAGCGTGTAAAGAGTTGCTGTGGATGAAGAAGTTTCTCCAAGAACTCGGTCATGACCAAGATAAGTATGAGCTGAAGTGTGATAGTCACAGCGCAATTCATCTTGCAAGGAACTCGACGTATCACTCCCGCACCAAACACATTGATGTGAGGTATCACTGGATACGGGATGCGGTGGAGGATGGAAAGCTCACCCTTGGCAAAGTGCACACCAGTTAAAATTGGTCTGACATGATGACGAAACCGGTTCAAGCAATAAAATTTGAAGATTGCTATAAAGGAGTCGAGCTAATGAATTCGGTACATTGAAGTCGAAAAGGAAGGTCAGATTGTGATGTGAAGACCCCGGCTTTAGTGGAAGACTGAAAAGGATTCCGGGTTGCCGATGTGTCGCATTGAAAACGGTAGGGGGAGAATTGTTGGATATTTCCGTTTTAATGCTTGGCTCAAATCTCAATGTGCTGAAAAGGGATTTGTTGACTTGGGCCCAATTCCCGAGGGACTGGCCCTGGCCCATTCCAATTTAGGGTGTTGAAATCCCTAAACATATTTCCTCTCTATAAATACGACATTTATAGATGGAGGCGGGGGGGATTCAGAATTCCAGAAAAGGAGAGAATTCTCGTTTTTAAGCGTAGAGAAGAGAGAGCTTTTCTGTGAGTGAGTCTCCGAGAGGTTGAGTGAACAACCCTTGTAGAGAGTGGTTCCACCATTGTTGGTAAGGTTGAGTGTCTCCAGCAAATGACTGTTGAAAGCGTTTGTAACCATTATTGATAATAGTGGATTGATTCTGGACAAGGTCTCGTGGGTTTTCCTCTTCGTGTTGAAGAAAGTTTTCTACCACGTAAAGCTATATGTGATTATGTGTTTTCTTTCCTGTTCTTTCTCGCGTTTTGATTGTTCACGTTTCCACATTATTCTGTTTTGATTGTTTGAGGGTTGAGTCTGTGGTGATTCCCTGTTAGTTGGTAGAGAAGGTGTGTTCCTCCCAACAATTTGATATTTAATATTACTTTATAAGAATATTAGTACGTCCTTTTTAATACATGAAAGTAAAATATACATCTTTATTATAAAGAAAATGAAAAGTAATATATTATTTAATACTTATTATTAACTATCACAATAAAATTAATGTAATTATAATATGTGGTTTGTTCGATTTAGTTCGATTTTTAGAAAAAGATTCAAAAATCAAACCATACAGCAAAAAACATGTGGTTTTTTAAATTTTTGTTTTTGTGATTTTTTATTTAAATGATTTTCAATTTTTTTATCAATTTCATGATTTACGATCTGTTCGGTTTGATTTGAACACTCCTATTGTTTAAAAAGTAATTCAAAAGTTTTAAGTCTCATAGTTTGGCCACGAGTTGAATTTATTTGGGTTTAGGAATTATTTTTATTCAAACCGATGAATATTGATCGATTTGTATTGATTTATTTTCTCAAAACAAAAAACAAAAATCAATCTTGACTCTAAAAAAATGCAAAATAAATTTTTGATTGACATGCTCAACATGTTAACTGTCATGTTGAACAAGGTGAGCCAACAACATCACTCCCATAGTATAAGCATGGTAAGGAAGAGATGCTATAGGCGGCATGTGTAACACATGCATTTTTAGTAATCTCTTACTAACTTAATTGACATAACTTATAAGTGAAAATATTATTTATAATATAAAATTTAATTAAATAAAAATTTCTATGAATTTCTGTCAAAGATTTTATTGATTTTTATGAGCTGTTTTCTTATAGAAATTTTTAATGAGTTGTTAGATAAATATTTCTTATAATTAACATGATTAATCTTTATTAACTATAATTAATCATTTGTATTTTTGTATTGATCCTAACACTCTAAATTAAAATTTTATTATTTTACAAGGAAGAAATCACAAACAAAGATACACCTAGAATCACCCATCGTGGGATAGGATTCTCTCCAGAGACATTTAATTAATTGAATGTTTATGTGATTTCATGTTAAAGTTTCAATGAGAAATTTAACTAGAACAACTTAGATTGCACATGTAACATTACACTGTAACCGTGAGAAGACAATCAAATATTTCTTGAAATACATCGAGACATTGTTGATTATATATTATCATTTTAATCTAATAACGAACATGCATGTGCTTTCCATGAAACTTTTCCAGAGCAAAACCAACACTTTTGGACCAATTCCTATTAATTCTCAATGAATAATTAGTCATAATGTGTCATCAACATGTTTAATTGGTCTTTAACACCTATTAATATTACTTTAATTCTTTCACCAAAATGGAAAAACCACTTTTGCACCCAAAACCATGTCTTACACAATCACCTATGTTCATTGGCTACTCAAAATGGTTGTGTAGCTTAAAGCTTGAATGGAGAGAATTTTTTTTTTATTATTTTACCTAATTACACTTCTTAAACCTAAAAACCCTTAACCTATCCATTTCTCCACTTTAACCTAAAATTAACAATGACTTGTCTCCTCTTCTCTTGGTGTCGAATTGCCCTTTCACCCCTCACCTCCCAATCCCTTTAATTTTTCATCCTCATCAAGGCTAATAAACTCAAGACCAAGGCCTTCTATCAATCAAGCGCTAACACCACCCTGTTGGACTTGAATCTCAAGCCTAGTCCAACCCAATAAGAAAAGATTAGGGTTTCTTCTCTTAATATGTCAGTAGTTACTTCTTTTAATAAGTTGACAGTTAATTTAAAAACATAAGAGAGAGAGAGAGAGAGAAATGAGAGGAGAAAAAAAGCATCAAAATTCACATGTTGAGAAGGGCAGAAACTCTCATCCTTCAATCTTCTCGTTCTCCTTTTTTAACCATTAGACCTTGGTGAAACGTTTATAGAAAGTTTGTGACTCACTAATATTAACATCTAAAAGTTGGTTTCTTGAATAGAGGCTTGTAGCATCACAAGAAATTCTCAAACTTAACCGGTTCTGAAACCGTTTTCTGAAGCATGCAGCGTTATTGCAAGCGAAATTTCTCTCACACTAACCGTTGGATCGCATTAAAACTTTGAGGAACGGTTAATAAATTCGGTGTCTACATTCTGACCGTTTGGATCATTTATTGAAGTATTTTCAAAAGGGATTGTTTCAACTGCAAATAAAGGTTATCAGAATTCCTGCTCTGTTCTGTCTTGTTTCGGACACTGATATTGAGAAAGGGTTATCTCTTCGCTTAACCGTTAGAGTGTCCTCAAATTTGGTCAGTGTGTTCCTCTTTTGCAATACGTCAATTTAACCGTTGGGATTTGTTAATTGTTATTTCTGGTGATAGAAATTAATTTCGTACAAAATCGTATTTTGTATGTTTGTCTCTTGTGATTGTGTGGTACAATTTTTGTTGAAGTTGTTTGTTGATTATAATGATTGTTGAAACCCTTTTGAAATCTCACTTTATTGATAGTGAAGAATTTGGGTGGATTCCGAAATCGATCCCGTGGTTTTTATTTCTCACATTAAGAAGGTTTTTCACGTTAAAAATTGTGTTGTGTTTATTTGCATAATTATTGTTTGAGCATAAAATATTTTGCTTGTGCAAGACCATTCATAACAGGTTCTAGAAGGGGAAACTAGTATTCAAACAAAACGCGTTTACAGCTTGCTTTCGTGCCATTTCCACTTGTAAGGATGCCAACATTTTTCTATAGAAAAATAATACTCCAAATCATTTAAAGTGGATAATGTTTTTTATTATTATATATAGTGGATATATAGTATGAATTCAAACATGTATTTATCATAAAAAGAAATTTGATGTTATCAAATACCAAAACCAGAGTTTGGTTTATACAAATTCTAAGATAAAACTAAATAATCTAATCATGCTTATACACAAATTAAAATAAGCAATTAGATTAAGTGCGAAAAAAATTAAGATCATAAATACCTCCTGCCATTGCTATTCTTGTTTGCTCCGAAGATGAATTTGCAGTTGTCCATGAGTCAAATAATCTATAAACAGTTTATCGGTATCCAAACTAATATGACTTTTGGCTTAAGGATCTTCTATGCTTTGACTATCACTCATGGATGGTGTATTGAGATTTTCAGATAGCAAGCACAGGGACCTTAGCCTTGCACATCTCCTTTTATAACCTCTTCCCATCAAAGAGGTTGTTTGTGATATGCATAAAACATGGGCTTAGTTGCTAAAGATAAGGGATAAAATTAGCAATAACTTAATCCTAAAAAGATAAGGTGAGTGGACCACCTTAAGTGGTTTTGACTTAGTCAATAAATAGAAAATAAACCAACATTCTCCCACTTGGTCCACATATCTCATCATTCACTTTAGTGAGAAATAAAATACATGAATCATGGCAATAGTTCCTCTAATATATACGCAAGTAGTACCTTCCATGTATTACATTGCATTATATTTCTCAAGCCCATACAACTTAATGAATAAACCCAATGTTTATTCTAGGTCCAAACTTAATTGATGTTTCTCAGAATAAATAACTGTAGATGCGCATAAACTGAATGAAAAACATCACAGTAGAGTTTCTTAATATCATTCTTATAATGAAAATCACATATGGGAACCAAGTCTCATCCTTTCCACATGATCCTTAAATTTGAATGGTGGCATGCCCTTAGTTAAAGGATCGACAATCATTAATTCAGCGCTAATGTGTTCAATAACCACTATATTATCTTTAACACATTCTCTTATGGCTAGATACTTAATGTCGATGTCCTTGCTTCGACTGCAACTTTTGTTATTCTTAGCCATATAAACAACATCTGAATTATCACAGTATATCTTCAATGACTTAGAAATGGAATCCATAACTCTAAGCCCAGAAATGAAACTCCTTATCCATACACCATATAAGGTAGCCTCAAAACAAGAAACGAACTAAACCTCTATAGTGGAAGTAGCAGTCAATTAAGGTCTGCCTGATACTTCTCCAAGACATAGCTCCACTGGCTAGCATAAAAATATATCCCAAAGTTATTAACTTCAACGCAGCCAGTGTAGTCTGAATCTGAGTAGTCAATCACTTCCAAATTGTCAGTCTGTCTGTGCATAAGCATATAATCCTTAGTTTCCTAAAGGTATCTTATCACTTTCTTTGCAACTTTCCAGTGGTCTAAACCTGGGTTACTTTGATATCTCCTTAACACTCCAACCACAAAAGTAATATCAGGTCTTGTGTAGACCTGAGCATACATAAGGCTTTCAACAGCTGAAGCATAATAAATGTTCTTCATTTGTTCCCGATCAAGATTATTTTTAGGGCGTTGGCTTAAATTAAACCTGTCACCCTTCATAATGGGAGCTATACTTGTTGAACAATCACTCATTCTAAATCTTTCCAAAACTTTGTCAATATAGGTCTCTTGAGACAAACCAAGAACACCTCTTACTTTGTCTCTTGATGTCAATAACGTAAGAGACATCACCCATATCCTTTATATCAAAGTTCTTAGAGAAATTGTTTAACCTCATACAGTAAACCCTTATCATTGGTTGCAAATAAAATATCATCTACATATAAAATAAGGAAACAATTTTCGCTCCCACTGATCTTATGGTATATACAATGATTCATGACATTTTCTACAAAACCAAATGAAGAAATAACATCATGAAATTTTAAGTACCACTGACGGGAGACTTGTTTCATATATAGATTTCTTAAGCTTGCATACCAATTGCTCACCCTTAGAGAGGAGAATCCTTCAGGTTGTTTTATATAAACCTCTTCCTCTATGTCTCCATTGAGAAAAGCCGTTTACACTTCCATTTGTTGCAACTCTAAGTCAAAATGTACAACTAGTGCCAGAATGATGCGAAGAGAATCTTTCTTAGATACAGGAGAAAATGTCTCCTTGTAGTCGATTCCTTCCTTTTGATTAAATCCTTTGGCTACGAGTCTTGCTTTATGTCTCTCAATGTTGCCTAAATGAGTATTTCTTAGAAAGACTCATTTACATCCAATGGCTTTTGCACCATCAAGCAACTGAACAAGACCCCAGACTCCATTCGATGCCATAGAATTCATCTCATCTTTCATAGCATCATACCACAAGTTTGATTCTTTAGAACTCATGGCTTGTGAAAACATTTCAGGATCATTTTTAGCTCCAATAGTATAGTCAGATTCTTGTAGATGCACAACAAAGTCACTCGGTATCGCTGATTTCTTTATTCTAGTAGATCTCCTTAATGTTGTTTCATTATCTTCTTGAGGAACTTGTTGTTCAATTGGTTGATCAACAATTTCTTCTTGCTCCTCATGAACAACTTGATCAACTAGATTATCAGCAGATTGTGGATCTTGAATGAT
>PYAF01000609.1:743584-759975 GCA_007407185.1 Glycine tomentella
TTTTGGCCTAGGGGCATTTTGGTAATTATGCCATTCAACCTAGGGACATTTTGGTCATTTTCAAAAATGTCAAGGGCATTTTTGACATTTTATCTTAAGGGGTTTTCTAGTAATTTCCACTTCTTGGAAAGAGTGATATAGTTATTTTTTCTTTAAACATACTTGTATCACATTTTTATAATTTTGGGGATGTTACAATACCTTACCCAAAATATGAGACTCAAACAAATTAAAATTCACAATCATTAAATTAATCCTTACAAAAAAATAAGACCCAACTTAATTTTATCATTATCTAATGTTGTTACAATAGAAATTTCAGAGTAATTAACATATTATGTTTATTAATCAATATTATACTTATTATTATGTTTGTTTTAAAGTATGCTTGTTTTTCTAATTTTTAAGTGTTTATTATAGTTTTATGTTTGTAATCATTAAAAAAGGGAGAATATGAAGATTAAATTATATTTTGGGCAGAGAACTGACAAATTTGTCCCTGAATGTGTCACGTAGACTCTTTCAATAAACAGTAACGGACGAAAGTTAACGGGGAGATAAATTTGTCACACTTTTTTCACTTTTAGGGATAAAAATTTGAATTTTCATATTTCAGGACAAATTTGTCAACGCTCTACACATTCAGAAATGAAAATGATTATTTACCAGCAAAATATTACTATGGCAAGAGCGTGACTACTTTCATGACTACTAGACAACTTTCCGTTCTATAATATATACTAGTATACGGTGTCTTATATATACAACTTTCCGTTCTATAATTATTTAACTTTAATTTTAATAAATATATGTTAATAACTATCTAAATAAATATTTAAGTGTATTTTTAAATACATGCATTCTTTGAAAAAATATTATTACTGAGTCTGTTATTTAAGGTGTACAGTCAAAAATGGTAAAGTTATACTTGGCCATTATGATGGCGTCACTTGACACGTGGACACCCTCCATGTCAACCCCGCTACAATAATGATGCATATTATTCTCCAAGTGTCAGTTCGGACACACTTGTCCACCTTCCTTGTCAGTCTTGCTACAGGAGCGCAGACGTCGACCTTCTACAGGAGCACAGACGCCCCCAGTGCGCATCTCCTTATTAACAGCATATCAACTATGCTTGGTCATTCAAATTGGTGTAACCACCTTATCTCCTAATATTTTTATAAGTTATCTACAAGTTGTTACTTATCTACAAGTAACATTATATCAATAAGGTACACATTATCTTCTATTTAAATTATATAACTGTCTGCTATTATTTGTTATTATCTTATCAACAAATCACTAACAAACAAAGGCCCAAAGTCTACACTCCACACTATAAATACAGGTTTTCTCTAAACCTTTAGGAACTGGAGGATTCATACCTGAAGCTAATACTAGCAAATATTTTCATTTGTACACTGTTAACCCACGGTGGACATACCTCCGAGGCCCCCTCGAAAATCTCATATACACTCTCACACACTCAGTTATTCTCCAATAATTGATGTACTTACTTGAGTGTTGGAGTGTTTTTCCTTTGTTTTGCAGGTTCTCTCCTAGACAAGGTTGACTCCTCATCCGACGTACAAAATTTGGAACCCACCTAGACCACGTCTAGCTCACACGTGGAATTTCCAGATTTTGGTAAGAATATTTGGTGCCCACCGTGGGGCCGCGATAAAACTTATCCTGCGGCCTCGCATCCTCACGAAACATTGGAACATCAATCAATGGTTAGCATGCGTTCCAGTATTAGACACGATACCCCTGTGGAAGCGTCCAACCCTCCACAGACAGCCATGACGAATGCAGACACCATTCAACAACTCCAAAACAGCATGGCGGAGATGGAGCGAAAGCACAAAGAATAAATTCAAAGGCAAAAGGTTGATCGCGATTAGTAGGATACCAGAGCAAGCATCCACAAGGAGAAAACACTCTCCTAGTACGAGAAACGAACAGATCACAACCCCAACAACATGTCAACCATCTGGGCGGTCCTAGTTCAACACATGTATACCGACTCGTGAAGCATACTACACGGCGCAATCCTTTTGTCGACCGTATCATGGAGGTCGACCTTCCTTCTGGGTGGAAATCCCTCCACTTGGAGAGGTATGACGACACCAATGACCCAGACGAACATGTGGATGCTTTCCTCACCTAGGCAAATCTATATACAAACAACGACGCCATACTATGCCGAGTGTTTTCCTACCTCTCTAAAGGGGGCAGCCTTGGCATGGTATGGTGGTCTCCCTGAGCAGTCCATAGAAAGTTTCAACACTTTTTTCGAAATATTCAATGCATAATACGTGACCAGTCGGACTCATAGGTTAACCTCCGCTGCACTAGCTACATTGCATCAGGAAGACGACGAACCTCTCATCAGGTTCATGGAACGATTTGGACAACTGACTGTCCAGATTAGAAACCTCAACCCTGAAGTAGCTTTACATTCCATGATGCTGGCCATTTGACCTTGCAAGTTTGTAGATAGTTTATGCAAGAAACCTCCCTCTAGCATGGACAAAATACACAAATGAGTTAAAGGTTATACACAAATGGAAGAGATGTCAAAATTCAGAAATGAAGTCCAAAAGATTGGACATAAGCAAGAGAAACATGAAGTAATGACTAGAGTCGACCCCTAGTGGTCAGACAAGAAGCAGAGGCTACATAAACAACAACTTCTCCCAAAAAGACCCAGATACAAGAGATACACTCCCCTGACGGTCAACCAAGCCACGATCATGGAAAAAGCCTTCAACACGGAGGTACAAGTGACACTACTAATTCCCTCACTATCTATCAAGCCGGGATAAAACCCGAACAAATACTGTCGGTTCCATCAAGGAAATGATCATAACACTGAAGAGTGTTGGGTCTTGAAAGACAAGATAAAAGAACTCATCCAAGCAAGGCACTTGTCACGGTTTGTGAAAAAGCTTGATAACCCTCCAATAGAAAACAAACATGGGGGACGACAAGGAGATCAATTCAGAAACAGAGATACTGATAGAAGAAGGGACGAAGCAAATGACAGAAGGAGACAAAGGCAACAATAATCCAGATGGGATTGTCAACTTCTTCGCAAACAAGAAAATAAGCCTGCCCAACAGATTTGCGGGGTAATCAACACCATCGCAGGTGATTTCTCACATGGAGGATCATCCAGTCAGTCTCGAAAGAGACCCTTACATTCCATACGAGACATCGATATAAACTGTGTCGATGCTCTCTCACCACAGAGTCTACCTCCCATCACATTTACAAATGTCGATTTCAAGGGAATTGATCCTATCAACCAGGACGACCCAATGGTCGTTTCTCTTATAATCGCTAATTTTAAAGTGACAAAAGTACTCATCGATTAGGGCAGCTTTGTTGCCATCATATATTTGAAGACCTTCCAGAAGCTGGAGATCTCATCAAACATCATTCAGCCTCACCTCGGACCCCTCTTGGGCTTCGTAAGAGAAAAAGTAGAAACCCAGGGATACGTCGACCTTATGACCACCTTCGGTTAGGGTTCACTTTCGAGAAGCTTTACTATCAGGTATTTAATTGCAGATTCCAACACCTCTTACCTTACCCTGATTGGCAGGAAAACACTGAACGAGCTTGGAGCTATCGTCTCCACGCCTCATTTGAAGATGAAATTTCCCACCATGATGGGGGAAATTGTTACTGTAAAAGGCGGCCAGAAGCAAGCCAGACAATGTTACGTAGAAAGCTTAAAAGTAACACCGTATCCCCCACACAGGGAGTCAGACAAATACCGTCCCATTTTGGGCAGGTCATGAGCATAGACAAAGCGTCAATCCCTTACACTCTAACTGTTTATACAGCTCACCACGATGACACCTTCGACGTAGACCCACGCGATTACAACATTGACAAAGGACCAAAATCGATAAAGGAATTGGTCAAGTTGCAACTCGGGCCTAAACTAGGATAATGTACACAACTTAGCAAAGACCTCACCAGTCATGAGCACATACACATAGTTGATGTACTCCACAAGAACGCGACTCTTTTTGCTTGGCAACCGTCCGACATGCCAGGTATTGACCCTAATGTCATATGCCATAAGCTGGCAATATGTCCACAGGCCAAACCAATAGTATAGAAGAAGCAGAATATGGGAGAAGAAAGATGAAAAGTAGTGAAGGAAGAGTTTGACAAGCTACTCAAGGCCAACTTTATTAGAGATGTTAGGTACTCTACCTGGCTCGCCAATGTTGTCATGGTCAAAACAGCCAGTGGTAAGTGGCGTATGTGCATAGACTTTACAAACCTCAACAAGGTATGCCCGAAGGATGCGTACCCATTACCCAACATTGATAGGCTGGTTGATGGTGCGTCTGGGTTCCAAATCTTGAGTTTCTTATACGTATATTCTGGCTACAACTAGATTAGGATGCACGCCCCGGACGAAGAAAAGAAAACATTCATCACTGAATATGCCAACTATTATTACAAAATCATGCCTTTCGGTCTTAAGAATGTAGAAGCCACATATCAACGACTGATGGACCATATCTTCAGAAAACAAATTGGACGCAACGTCGAGGTCTACGTTAATGACATGGTCATCAAGTCCCAGAGTGTAGCCCAACATATAGTAGACCTGGAAGAGGTATTTGAAGAAGTACAGAAGTATGACATGCGTCTCAACCCCAAAAAATGCACATTCGGGGTGGGTGGCGGCAAGTTCCCTGGCTTTATGATCACACACCTAGGAATTAAAGCCAACCTTGATAAATGCTCAGCCATATTACAAATGCATAGCCCAACTAACGTCAACAAAGTTCAGAAAATGAATGGAAGACTAGCGGCCTTGTTAATGTTCCTTCCAAAACTTGCCAAGAAGGCAAAACCTTTCTACAAACTGCTCAATAAGAAAGAACCATTCCTTTGGGATAATACTTGCAAACAGGCCTTCGAAGCATTCAAAAAGAAAATCGACGCACCACCTATCCTGAGTTGACCTCGACATAAGATGCCATTGCTCTTATATCTTTCAGTAGCAGACGAAGCTGTCAGCTCAGCACTCGTCCAAAAGGAAGGGAAGCACTGACTCTCTATCTATTTCACTAGCCGCATGCTATATGACGCTGAGAAGTGCTGTCAGATGATCGAAAAGATATCCTTGGCACTAGTCACTTCTGCCAGACGCCTTTGACCCTGTTTCCAAAGTCATCTGGTGATAGTTAAAACTAACTATCCCATCAAGCAAATAATGTGGAAACCCGAATTAGCAGGTTGGATGGTGGTGTGGTCAATTGAGTTGTCAGAATTTGATGTTCGATACAAACCTCGTGGTCCCATGAAGATGCAGTTCATGGCATACTTCCTAGTGGAGTTTGCGGGGAAAGGCAAGTCTACCTCGGACTGGTGGAATCTCTATGTGGATGGAGCATCCATTGTGCAGGGAAGTGGAGCAGAGATTATTCTTGAGGGACCTGGCAATATCTCACTGGAACAAGTCCTCAAGCTTAACTTGAAGGCCTCAAACAACCAAGTCGAGTAGGAGGCACTTATAGCAGGACTCAAACTCGCAAAAAAAGTTAGGGCTCAATGTCTAAGGTGCTACTCTGACTCACAGCTCGTCCAGGGATAGATAGCTGACTAGTATCAGACTAAAGAAGCCATACTCCTCTAATATTATCATTTAGCCAAAACACTCATTGACAGTTTCGAGTGTTTTGAGATGTATCACATACTGTGAGAGAGTAACGCCAGGGTTGACTTGCTACCAAAAATGGCCAGTACTAAAAAGATTGGACACTTCAAAACTATCATCCAGAAAACACTCCAGACACCAACCATAGACACCCAAGTGGTAATGGCTGGTGAAGTGGAGGAACCTAATTGGATGACCTCTTACAAAAAAATTCTCACAAAGGGAACACTCCCAACAGATGAAAATGAGGCCCGACATCTAAAGAGGAAAGCCAACTACTATGTCATCATCGATGACGAACTATTCAAAAGAGGGCTGACATCGCCTTTACTAAAGTGGCTGGACAACCAACACGAGAATACTACATTCTAAGAGAACTCCACGAAGGGATTTGCTACCTCCATACAAGGGGACACTCCCTTGCCACCAGGGTAGTACGAGCAGGATATTACTGACCAATACTCAGAACCGACACTTTCGACTTCACTCAGAAGTGTACAACATGTCAAGAGTTCGCAGACTTTCCTCGGACTCCCCTTGACAATCTTCTGAAAACAACAATGAACACACTCAAATAACCAAACGGGGGTAAATTGGTTAAAACAATTATTTAAAATTTTCTTTAAAACAATTTACGAAATTAAAATGGATCATATCACTAAATCACCCTTTTATCAAATTCAGAAAATTTCTTTCAATCAAGATACACCTTAGAATGCATGTAATGACAAAATTACTTTCAGTTTGATTATAATTTGATAACTCAAGAACAAGTAATGAAAGATAACCAGATTAGAAAACAAGACACATCAATTTATACTGGTTCACCTCACAAACATAGAGGCTACATCCAGTGTCTTCCAACCAACACTAGGTTAGAGTTTTAACTAAATCAAATATGTTCTTTTACAAGAAATTACAAGTGATTATCTTTATCAACCCTAGATAAAGAATCCGAATTCTAAAACCCTATTAAAAATCAAATCACAAAGAACCTGAGAACCCTACTCAGATCTTTACCCCTAGAGAACACTACTCTAAAAAGCTTGAACAAAACTATTTGATCTTCAAAACAAAAATATGAAACACAGAAAATCTAAAAGTAAGATTCAAGAGAGACACAACCTGTGATCCTTAATGGATGAATGAATGAATGAACGGAGTTACCACTCAATTCTAGGTTGTATGAATGCCAATGCACAAAATCAACTATCTTGAAATTCTCTTTTATCTTAACGCATCATCTCTAATGAATCAATAATCTTTTGATTTCACACAAGATGTGTTTCACTTAGACAATCAGTTTCTTAGACTTTTGAAAGCTTAGAAAACTTTTGGTAAATCGTAAACTCAAAGAGTAATTCATTTTTTGAAAGTACAGACCCAAAAAGCATTAAATAGAAAACTGATTTAACAGAATGTAATCGATTAATACGTAAGTGTACTCGATTATTTTAACATATGTAATCTATTAATACACCAGATAATCGATGAAAATGTTCTTGAGCATTCTAGAAAACTTTCACGAACAAAGTAATCGATTAATACATGATGTAATCGATTAAAGCAGTCAATCAAAGTTATGAAATAAGCTTTGGTAATCGATTACAGAAGAGTGGTAATCGATTAAGCCAGACATGCTCAGTTATGGAATAAGCCTAGGTAATCGATTACAATAAGTGGTAATCGATTAAGGCAAACATGTATATTTCATAGAATGCTCTTTGTAATCAATTACGCTTTGCGTGTAATCGATTAAAGTGTTCTTCATGGCTTTTCTAGATGTAACACAAGCTTGTAATCAATTACATATTGCATGTAATCGATTAAGGTAGTGCACAATCTGATTTTTCCAAAACATAAGCCATGGGATTTTCTTTTCAAATGCAAACATATAATCCTATATGCTATCTTCAAGATATGAATGCATATATATGAGTATGCTAATGTAATGTAAGGATCACAAGGCAATCTACTTGAACTACTTAGACAAATTACAAATGCCTTTAAATTGATTGGGCATGTAAGAAGCTAAAACTTCAAGACAATTACTTCAGCCTTGCTTTGACCTTTTTCCAGCTCCCCTTGTATCCAACATCTTCACATGCTAACTTCCTCATGGCCCTTCACCATGTAGGGAATGGACATCTTGGGACCCCTACCAAGAGCTCCGAGAATGGTAAAGTTTCTACTGGTAGCCATTGACTATTTCACTAAGTGGATCGAAGCAAAGCCTCTACGCAAGATATCAACCAATGAAGTAGAAACCTTCACTTGGAAACATCTCATATGTAGATATGGTCTACTATTTGCTATCATTACTGGCAATGGTACACTGTTCAAAGCACAAACCTACGAAGATTTCCTTACACGACTGCGTATCAAACATCTGGTCACCTCTGTTGAACATCCCCAAACCAACGATCAGATGGAAGCAGCGAACAGAGTCATCCTCTGAGCCCTTCGCACCCGACTAGACAAATCTAAAGGTCTCCGGAAGGAAGATCTCTACAGCATACTCTGGGCCTACCATTGTTCACCTCAAAGCACCACAAAGGAAACTTCTTTCTGCCTCACATATGGCACTGATGCCATGCTACCTACCTGAAGTTCTACTACAGCTGAAGAATAGAAGGCTAGTTGGCGTACTCTTTTTCCTACTCGAGTCTTTTGTCCCACTGGGTTTTGGCTTGAGAGGTTTTAATGAGGCTCATCCGAGGAATAACAAAGGCAATATGTATATTGATTGCAATATCAATAAAATGTATTTCTCTTTTTTTTTTACATGTACTTATGTTGACCTTGCAGGAACATAATTAAATTTAAGAACTATCGCTTAAATGTTATCCCAGGTCCAGCCTTGACAAAAACCCAGGACCATGTCTTGGTACTACTTTCCAAGTTTTGTCCTTGGTGAGCTTTACTAAATTCAGGGCGGACGCTTCCTGGTACTCCCCAAAGGTCCACAAAACCCTAAGGTCGACCTTTGGTAGCACCTTAGGTGGACCTCCAGCAAAACCCAAGGCAATCCCTTGGTTGTGTATAAGTTCTTAATATCCATGTACTCGGTGAACCTCGACAAAACCCTGGGCCAATTCCTGGAACTCTCCAAAGGTCCGCAAAACCCTGAGGTCAGCCTTTGGTAGCACCTCAGGTGGACCTCCAGCAAAACCCAAGGCAGTCTCTTGGTCCTGTACAGGTTCTTAATATCCATTTACTCGGTGAACCTCGACAAAAACCAGGGCCAATTCCTGGTACTCTCCAAAGGTTCATAAAACCCTAGGGTAGGTGGACCTCCAGCAAAACCCAAGGCATCCCTTTGGTTGTGTACAGGTTCTTAATATCCATTTATTGAAAATAATAGGAAACTTCACAACAACCAAGAGGGGGGTGAATTGGTTGTACCTTTGTATTTAAAATTCAAATTCAAATCATAGTTTCAGGATCTTTATCACTTTCAAAACCAAGAAACCTTTTACTCAATCAAATAGCTCAGCCCAAGAATTCAATAGATCAAAATAGAACTTGTTGAACAATGAATATGATTCAAAGAATTAAAGATCAATGAATAAGATGAGAATAGAGATATAGAAATAAGAACACAAGCAATTTATACTGGTTCACTTCAAAACATGAAGCTACATCCAATTTCTTCTAATTCACATTGAATTAGAGTTCCACTATGATAAAATATTCTTACAAGCTTTTACAAGAACCTCCCCTTTATCAACCCTAGATAAAGAACAGAAATCTAAAACCCTATTAGACTTCTAAGGAGAAAGATTCAGAGAACACTACTATAATCTTTAAGCTAGAGAACCCTTCTATAGTCCTAAGCTAGAAGAATCCAATTACAATAGCCAATTACAACAAAATATGTAAACAAAATTACAATCAATGAGTTAAGGAAAGAAAAAACCTGATAATCCAGTGAATGACATGCATATGAATGAACAATTCAGGATGAAAGACAAAAACAAACTCAGAACATTATTCTTCCTTAGCCTTTGAAAGAAACTTCTTGCTTTCACACTCAAAAACCCATGAGTGTTTTAGTTGATGCAAGAACTCATAAAACTCAGAAAATCACTTTGGAAACGTTTGAAAGCTTGTGTATGCTCAGAATATGAATTTATCAAGTTACAAAACAAGATGAGGCTTGGTTCTATTTATAAAAAAACTTTTGTAACTGTCAGTAATCGATTAAACGAGCTTAATAATCGATTAAAACGCTCATGTAATCGATTAAATCAACCTTGTAATCGATTCAAGTGTTCTACAAGTTTCTGGACATGAGCAACCAGCAAAATAATTGATTATTCCGTCTTGTAATTGATTAAGACAACAAGCTTGAAAATATCAAAATACACTATGTAATCGATTACGATCTTTGGTAATCGATTAAGACAGGAAGACACATTTTTTCAACTAAGCATGTGTAATCGATTACTACCTATTGGTAATCGATTCTTCTAGAGAGTCTTAAAATCATGTATAGCAATGTATAGCTTTGTAATCGATTACTACCTATTGGTAATCGATTAAAGTGTTCAACAAAGCAGATTAAATGAAAACAAAGGTCAAATAATCGATTATTCTGATAGGTAATCGATTACATTGTTCTTAAAAGCTTTTCCAGAATGAACTAAGAACAAAATAATCAATTATACCTTTTAAGGTAATCGATTACAACAGTACAAAACAATTTTTCCAAAAACCTTTGAATCAAATTAAAACCTTAGTTAAATGTCAAAAGCTTTGTTTGATTTTCATGAAAAAACACTTAGTCAAATCAATGAATGAATGAGTGAATGCATGAATGCATGGATCAATCAGATAGCTTTCCTTTTACATAAAATCCCAAGTCTTCAAGCATGTTGAAAGCTCAAAACTCATCTTGTATCAAAGACTTCCAAACTTCATGAAGCTCCCCCTGTATCCAACATTTACTGGGTGAACCTCGACAAAGCCCAGGGTCAGTTCCTGGTACTCTCCAAAGGTTTGCAAAAATCTAGGGCTTTCCTTGGTGGACCTCTAGTAAAACCCAAGGCAGCCCCTTGGTCGGTTACAGGTTCACAAACCCTAGGGCTTCCCTAAGTGAACCTTCAACAAAAACCCAAGGTCTACCCTTGGTACCTTACAAAACCCAAGGTCTACCCTTGGTACCTTACAAAGCCCATGAGCACTTGTTGACACTTCAGGAAACCCAAGACCATCTCTTGGTAACTTATAGGTCTATAAACCCAAACTCTGGTAGACCGTCAAGGTTCGTAAACCCAAGCTTTGGTCGACTTCTAACTCAAAACCCAGGGCGGACGCGTCACTGGTACATTTCAATGATCTAAAGAATCCAAGGTCCACCCTTGGTCAACCTCATAATCACCAAGTTATCCATTACGGAAACATAAGGTATTTAAAGCTTATCTTTGATAATTTTCAGTGCTCATAAATTCTATATACGCAGGAATACGAGCTACACAAAAACACAAAGAAGCATCTTTGGTATACTAATGTCCAAGGTCCGTCCTTGGCATGTCAAACCCAAGAAAACACTCTTGGTATACTCACTCCTTGGCAACCTCGCCAAACAGGACCAAGGATTATTTATTTTGAAGGAACAGGTGTCTAAGGTTCAGCCTCAACATTTCAAACCCAAGAAAAACTCTTGGTACTTTCATCCGGTGGGAACCTCGACAAAAGGGTCCACCCTTGACATACGCTCCTGGTACTTTTACAGAACCTTGACAAGTAAGGCTAAAGACTTAGTCATTTGCGGAAACAAGAGTCCAACACAGATGTCCTTGGTCAACCCTCGACACTTCTAAAGCTAAGATACATTCTTAGTACACATGAGTGCTTGGAGCCTCGACTAGCAAGGTTAATGACTTAGCCATTTTGCGAAAACATGAATCTAACATTTAGTTCATGACATGCGAAACCCAAGATGTACTCTTGGTACTTTAGTTACTTGATAATTCAACAAGCGATGTCCATACATCAAGCCAATTGAAAATAACAAGACATTTTCACAACATAGCGTCTTATAGGTTCGATGACAATGTTATTCAAGTGACTTATCAACGTAAACATTAATAGAAGACAATATGCAATAAGATAAATAATCGCTTTACATGGCCACCAATGGCCAAAAAGACAAAGCAAACAAAAACAAAAGTAGCCCACACATCGGTCGCGTCACTAGCATCCACCTCAGCAAAACCAAGCTCCTCCTCGTTGACCAAGATGCCATTCTTCACATCCTTGAAAGGGTCAAACAGACCCAAGTCAAGGTCCTTTGCAAAGAGGCCGGCTTGGCGGACAGCCTTGAAAAATCCCTTCTCGTGCTGCTCCACTGCTTCTCTTTTATACACCTTCAGCAGTGAGCCCAACCCCATCCTCTTTTAGCTTTGCCTCCAACTCTGTCACCCTCTTAGCCAACTCCATTTCAGCAGCAAGCTCGACCCCGGTGTGCTTCAGCTTCGCCTCTAACTCGACTACTTTCTTCGCCAGCTCTTTCTTCTCAGCAGTAGCCTTATCAGCCTTAGCAGCAAAAGTCCTACCTCGGGCAACCAGCTCATCACCTTTAAGCTTAGTGCGCAACAGCTTGGACAAAGCACCACCAGCATTTACAGACAGTTGGTGGTTACACCTGACCAACTCAGCAAGGGCCACCACGACATTATTCAGCTTAGCACACTCCCTCCAGCAAACATTACGAATGGCGGACTTTAGCTTGGCTAGCTCAGTCTCCAGAGAAGCGGCCTTGTTCATAGCCTCTTGGTGCAACTGTCCATTTTCTTCTATGATTGCGAGGCTCTTGTGCAGAAAGAGTTTGGCATCATTAGCCGAACGTTGACGACCGACCAACCTAATCAGGTTCTTGTCATAGGGGGTCGACACTCTCCGTTCAATTTTGGGCCCTACACTACATAATGAGTCAACCTCCCTGGGAACAGTCCTGAACTCGAGGGAGGTGACAAGACAAGTGGCTGCATCATAGACAGAGGAGGCGGAGAAGGAGAGAGAGTAACAATAGCAAGAAAAGCAAGAGTGGTGATGGGTGGAGCCGGAGCGGGGGTAACAAGAGGTACAGCAGCAGCGGAAGTCGAAACCGGAGCCATAGGAGCAGCAGAGGAAGCAGTGGCAACAACCACCACATATGTCGGAGCCCGAATAGGAAGAGGAGAAATGGGCGTAGGAAGAAGCCCGACAGCTTCCCTCTTGCACGCAGGCTATGAGGGGCATGAGCAGCCCGAGACTTCTTACGGCCAGACATCTCAGCACCCTTGTCTCTCTTCCTCTTTGTCAAGTTGGAGGGAGAGGGGCTGGGGAAAGTAACAGCTACATCAGCAAGGTCGACTCTGACAGTAGGTCGACCATCTTCTTCGACTGGAGGGGGAACAGGGGGTGGCATAACATTGCCACCCAAATTCTTCACCAGAGGGCTTCATAGGAAGTTACCCATGATACCTGCAAAAACACAAAAAACGCAAGTGTCAGGGTACACACACAAGCAGATAAGTTGGTGACAACCTCGAACAACTTGTTGAAGACACTATGCAAAGAGACCCAAGAAACCTTCTCGGATAAATTGGTTTGAAAGAAGAAGATGAGAAAAGGAACAGAGGAACAAATATTCAAAAATGAACATAAAATCTCAAAGGCCTACACCACTGCGCAACTGTTACGGTGAATTTGAGAGAGGGCCACGTTCAAGTATTCCAGGAGGGCACACTAGAACGATGAGAAAGGAAGAAGAAGACCTAACACCTCAAAGAGGCATTGGTACATGAAAAAGAAGCGCAATGCTCCTGAAGTTGCCTCAAACAAGGGAAGTCATCTTCTCTACAGGGCTCAACAATGACCTTGCAGGCATTCAAAGGAGTCGTCATCTGCAACGTCGTGCACATCACCTTTACCGACACAGGGGAAGTTAGAGAGGAACGGTACTTGAACATGTCCTCTCTCACCCACTCACAGTCGTGAACGACTGGGGCGGAAGATGGAGACCCAACATTGGGGCTGCGACGCACACGAGAGGAGGCTCTAACGCCTCCGGGACTACTTTGCCTCATCCTCCCCGAAGAAGAAGTAGCGGGAATGATGGTGAGTGACACCTTACAACTCGGAATGTCTTTCCTTTGTTTTACAGGTCCCTCTCCTAAACAAGGTTGACACCTAATCCGACGTGCAGAATTTGGAACCCACCTAGACCATGTCTAGCTCACACGTGGAATTTCCAGATTTTGGTAAGAACATAAAGTAAGATTTTTTTTTTTTTTACTTTGGTCATAAATACTCTATTTTTATTCTCTTTAAAAAAATTAATTTAGTTTATTTTGTTGTTGTATAGTTTGGTCAATTGAATTAGGATAACAAAAAATTTGAGTGAAATTATTTAATTATAATAGAATTCTTTTTTATTTCATTTACCTTTTTTTTAGCTTTAAACGCCATCTAAAAATATTTTAACTATAAAAACATGTTATTAAAAAATTATCATCTAATTTTGGTTGAAATGGAAGGAAAAAATAAATTAGATGACATAAACTTTGAAAAAAATATGAACACACACAATTTACCAAGAGCGGAGGTGAATTGGTTAAAACTTGACCTTTTAAAAAATTGTAAGAATCAGAGTTATAAGATCGTATTACAAATAAAACAAAGAATGTTTCAATCAATCAAACCACTCAGCTCAAGAAAAAAATTACAGAAACTTCTACTTGTTGAGTAATAAAGATTTTACCAAATAGTCTCAGATTAAGATAACAAGAAGAGAATAAAGAAAGTAATCAACTCAAGAACTTATACTGGTTCACCCCTCAAAAGAGAAGCTACATCCAGTTTCTTCTAATCAAAACTATGATTATAGTTCCACTATCAACAAAATTTGTTCTTTACAAGCTTACAAAGATCACCCTTTATTAATCCTAGATAAAAAAACTAAAATCTAAAGACCCTTTAGACTTATAATGTTCAAGACATAGAGAAACCCTTCTCTATTCTTCCCTCTAGAGAACCCTACTCTAGAAAAGCTTAAAAACCCTTTTGCAATAACAACTAACAAGCTGAAATGTAAAAAAGAATTACAATAAGAGTTTAGAGGAGAGATACATCCTTATGATCCAAGGAATGCAAAAGTAAATCTTTACCAATCAATGATCAGGTTGAAAGAAAGCAAGTTTCTGACCAAGTTTTCCAAGAAACTCCTTTGAAATCTTATCCAAAAAGAATTCTACCAATGATGCATGAGAATCTTGAATTGTAGGACAAGAGCTTTGTTACTCATTGTATCTTCTCTCAGTTCAAAAGCCTTTCAAAAATCAGTGAAAATCTCGAATTGTAAGAATGTCTATTTTCAAAAAGTAACTGAATTTAATCGATTATTACGTCCATGTAATCGATTAATTACTCTTAAGTAATCGATTAATTGTTCATTTAATCGATTAATTTGTTCTTGAGATTTCTGGAAAAGATGTATGAACAAAGTAATCGATTAATACGTCATGTAATCGATTAACACAGAGTTTTTCCATTTCACAAAGTGCTTAATAATCAATTACAGATAAACGGTAATCGATTAACACATACAGGACTTGTAATGTGTTTGTATTGAGTAATGGATTACTCAATACTTATAATCGATTATTCTATTCTTCAAGGCTCAAGTAATAGATTACCAATTTGTGGTAATCGATTAAGGCAGTCAAAAAGAGTTTTTCCAAAAACTTAAACCCTCGAGCACTTGGCTTTTATGCAATCAAGAAATCTTAAAGTTTTTTTCACAAACCATGTTGTTTTGTTAAATCATGAATGCAAGCCAATGAATGATGTTTATGCAATGCTATGGATCATAGGATGAAACTCTCATACATCTAAATATTACAAATGTCTTCAATTGAATGGCATGTTAAAAGCAAAAACTCATCCATGCTTCAACATACATCTTGATCCTTTTTCAACCTACATAAATTTTATTATCATTAATTCCATTTTAAATTAAATTAGTTCCAAAAATAACTTGTTCATTTAAATATTTTTTAATAAATATCATAAAGAATGAAACTTTATTAAAATAAATATTAAATATTTTTTGTGATTAAATTTCAATCAAATATTTATGGAGGGATATATTTTCATTAATGATAAAATCTTGTATAATTTTCATTTACAAAGTCTAAATTTTAGTATGATAAAAAATGTTATTAAATAATTTTGTATAATTATTTTATAGTAATCATTATGAAGGATACAATAATATTTTATATTATTGTCGAACTAAAATTTACACCAAATAAAATTATATAAGACAGTAAAAAAATTACATTCATATAATAGTTAGTGCATAAATTTAGTTTCAAAGTATTTTTTTATTAATTTTATTAACTTAGCTGATACAAATATATTATAATTAAAATAATTATTTAAAACATATCTATTATTAATGAATAAAAAATAAAAATGATATTGATTGTATTTATTATTTTAGAGGGAACGAATATTGACATCACCCTCGTATTACAAAACCTTCTTTTTATATATATATATATATATATATATATATATATATATATATATATATATATATATAGCTTAGTTTCCCGTTTCTTGCAAGGGTATTGAATTTATATTTTATAATTTTAAGAGTAATTTTTAATATATTATCAATTATTTAATTTAAATATTAATAAAT
>PYAF01000611.1:0-41444 GCA_007407185.1 Glycine tomentella
GTGTGTGAACTCTGAACTGAACCTATCAGCATAATCATTCTTGGATTGTTATTGTTTAAAGACATTCATTTTGAAAGGCAAATTTATAACTCTGATTTTGAAACTCTGTTTTTGTACAAAGAAAATTTTAATTCTCCAAGATAAACCAATTCACCCCCCCCCTCTTGGTTAATTGTAAGTGTTCCTTATTTTCCACAATATAAGTCCATGACAGCAGAGAAACAGGAAATTGGCCATCAAGGTGTGAAGGAATACAAGAGAATCCAATTGGTTGTGAAGAATAGGAATGAACAAGCATGAGCCAAGTTGGAAAACAATAAGTCCACCAACTGTAAATTTGAGAAGCTGCAGTAATTTTTAATTTTGCTGATGTTTATTTGATTGTATTCTAAAAAAAAAAATCCAAAATTCAAAAAGAAAGTTAGTATTTTTTTTTACTTAGAATAAATGGTTTGAATAAAGTACCAGGTTTTGAAAAAAGAAAGACAAAGAGCATAAAGATCACAATGATTGGACTAAAGGGACTGGATCTAGCCTCTCATTAAGCTACTTTTCCAAATAATTTCCTACCCTTAGCCCAGCCATGTTACAAGCATAAAAGACCTTTTGATCAAGTTATATTTGCAACTATTGAGAATATTTTCAAGCTTATGGTAATGCTATGATTTTGTTGAGTAAGAGAGTAATCATAGCTTGATACACTTGAGTAAATGAGTGATTAAACACACGCCTGTGAGGAATACTCAAGTTGCTCATAAATTGACAGCATTGAAAGTGTCATGGATAGCTTTGACTTGAATTTGATCATACACATCATGATGGTTCTAGGATTGTAGAATGTGGTTTGTGTTGGATTATTGTTTCTTGCTTAGTCTTGAATTCTTTCTGTTGCTGGGGACATCAACTTTTAAATCTGGGAATTGTTTGATGTGTTACAAACACATCTTAGTTTTAGGCTAGTTTTAGGTTATAATTTAGTTAAATACTTATGAAAATAGATTAGAATTAGTTAAGTTTATTGTTTTGTTGTTTTAAATCTTAATTCAATACATTTGAGCAATTTCAGGTTAAAAAGAGGAAGTTTCGGTAAAGAAAAGAAGAAAGCCAGGTCAAGGGTCTCGCATGGATCGCGCCAAGTCCCGCGCGAGTCGCGCCACTATAGGAAATCCAAGCTTCCGCTCGTAGACCCCACGCGATCAGCGTGGGAATCCACGCCATCAGCGTCATCAAGCCGCAAGATCCACGCGGGTAGCACCAAAGCCAGCATGATCAGCGCCAATTGCCCAAGTGCCAGCCTTCCAACTCGTGGACTCCATGCTATCAGCGTGGAGGTTCACGCTACAAGCACCATCCATTCGAAGGGTCCGTGCGATCAGCGCGGGACCTTGCGTGATCAGCATGGAATTGATTTTCTTTCCTGAATTAAACTTATTTGTTTCAAAATTTGCACAGGAAAAAGCCTTTGTTACTTTAATTAAACCAATCTATAAAAGAAAGGCCTCTGGACTGAAGAAAAGAACTGACACATCTTGGGAATCAAAAAGAATCAATCTAAACCCTAGGAAATCAAGAATCAAGGCTAGGATTGCAATAGAATTATGTATTCAATGACAGCTTTTGTGTTCTTGAAGCCTATGTCAGGCTAAATCTTGTATTGTGGTTAGGCCAAGAACCAATGTGAACTCCTCTGTAACTTAACTGGTATTGAATGAGATTATCATAATTATTTATTCTATTCTGTTCTTTATTGTCTACTCTTATTTGGAATTGGCCATTCTATGTAAGTGCTGAGAATTAAGATTCGCAATAGGAATGTTGGGGTTTTAGTTTCTAACTTGATTAGAATAACAGTTGTTCATTGCCTAGGGATAGGGATGCATGACTGCAGAACTATATAATAAATTCTTTTAATTGCTTAACTTGATAGAATTCACTAAGGGATTAGGTTTTTGATTCATGTTAAAGGGTTAATTCACTAAGGGATTAGGGGTTAGCTAAATTAGGAAAGATTTATTCTCTGAGTAATTAGAATTAATTAAATTTAATAATCAGTTAAGTGAAGGAGGTAGGGATCAAAGGGAATTGTGCCTGACCACAATTATTCAATCCATTGGTAACAACTCAATTATTTTTACTGCAATTTACTTCTTTAAATTCTGTCCTTATTTGCAATATTCAAGACACAACAATCTAATTCTTCACAAATCTTTTCTTTTCACTTCCAATTGCTAAAGACTTAGAATTACTGTGAATTTCATACCAATCCCTGTGGAGACGATACTCACTTACTCACTTGATTACTTGAAACGAGCGGTGCACTTGCCGTTTCGTAACAAGGCCATTAGTGAAGCTTATTGGGTCCGTGGATGAGACTGTGCCGCCAATTTCTGTTAACCCTCCGGCTGGAGGTAAGGGTCGGCCCACTACTGGGGTCAGCCCTACTGATACTATTGTCGCTTCCCTAGCATTGCCTCCTCTACTTTAGCTAAGAGAAAGTGGGACAATGATGCTGGGACGAGAGAAAGGAGCTGACTGCCAAGGTTGACAGGGCCACTGTAGAGAGGGATGAGCTTGCCAAGAAGGTGGCTGCTCTCGAGGCCCTATTGGATGAGGGGAAGGCTAACTGCAAGGAGCTTGAAGAGGAGCCGTCAATCTACAAGCGAAAGGTGGTGAAGAGGAGATTGCTTTCATCGAGGAGGGTGCTATTGAAGAGAAAAATGATTGGGCCAATATGAAGGCTTTCCTTTTCTTTTTGTTTAAACTTTGGGCCATGGAGGCCATGTAAAGCTCTAACAATTATTCTTCTTTAATATAAATGTTCTTGTTTTCATCATCTTTCTTTATCTTTTACTTATTCTTGCATGTTGTTGTCTTTTGTTTAAAAGCTTCTTGTGACAATGGAAGTAGGCCGCTTAAATAGCATCTTACAATGTGGAGTGAGACCCTACAGTCTGATGGTGTCTCATTCCTCCTCTTGTTCGAGGGTGAGTAGCTGATCTTTCGACCTTGCTTGTCAAGGTTCCGAGGGAGTGAAGTTACCAAGAGTGTTTCTTAATTTTTGAGCGTCAAGGGTGATCCTTGGACGTATGTTCTTGCAAGTAGTTGATCCTATGGCCCTGTTTGTCGAGGTTCCAACGGAGTGAGCGTACTAAGAGCGTTTCTTTGGTTTTGAGCGTCAAGGGTGATCCTTGCATTTTATGTTTCTGCAAACTTATACTCCAAGGGTGGACCTTGGGTTTATCGAGCCTTGTACCAGGGGAGTTGTCCATCATGGCTTTTGTTGAGGCTTACCAAGGGTGAACCTTGGGTTTATGAACCTTTGGATACATATGTATACCAAGGGTGGACGTTGGATTTATGAGCCTTTGGAGAATCGGCCAGGGCCACTGTCCTGGATTTCAGTGAGGTTCATCAAGGGTGGACCTTAGGTTTTGCAAACCTTTAAAGAGTGACCAGGAACGGGTCCTGGGTTTTGTCGTGTTCCTGCAAAGTTGTACTCTTGCAAGAATAAAGTTTAGGAATAATAAAGTGTGTCAAAGGCAGACATTGCGTACCTTGAGTTTTCGCATGGTGAAAACTTAGCCATAAGGAGGCTTACCAAGAGCGGACCTTGGGTTTATCAAGCCTTGTACCAGGGTAGTTGTCCATCCTGGGTTTTGTCGAGGCTTACCAAGGGTGGAGCTTGGGTTTATGAATCTTTACAGAAGAAGGTCTTACCAAGGGTGGACCTTGGGTAATGAACCTTTGAAGGCGTAGATATACCAAGGGTGGACCTTGGTTTATGAACCTTTGAAGGTGGAGGTCTACCAAGGGTGGACCTTGGGTTTATGAACTTTTGCAGACGAATGTCTTACCAAGGGTGGACCTTAGGTTTATGAACCTTTGGAGGCGGAGGTCTACCAAGGGTGGACCTTGGGTTTATGAAACTTTGAAGGTGAAGGTCTACCAAGGGTGGGACTTAGGTTTATTAACCTTTGGAGGCGGAGGGCTACCAAGGGTGGACCTTGAATTTATGAACCTTTGAAGGTAGAGTTCTACCAAGAGTGGATCTTAGGTTTATGAACCTTTGAAGGCGAATGTCTACCAAGATTTGGGTTTATGAACCTTTTTGGGGTCTACCAAAGCTAGATTTTATGAACCTTGCAAGGTAGAGGTCTACCAAGGGTGGACCTTAGGTTTATGAACCTTTGTAGGCGACGGTCTACCATGGGTGGACCTTGCGTTTATGAACCTTTGAAGGTGGAGGTCTACTATGACTCGGGTTTATGAATATTTATAGTCTACCAAAGCTCGAGTTTATGAACCTTAAAAGGCAGAGGCTACCAAGGGTGGACCTTGGGTTTATGAACCTTTGGAGGTGGAGGTCTACCAAGGGTGGACATTAGCTTTATGAACCTTTGAAGGTGAAGGTCTACGAAAGGCAGACCTATGGTTTATGAACCTTTGCAGATTACCAAGAGCTAGTCTTGGATTTTGCTGAAGGTTCATGATTGAGTTTTTTAGTTTAATATTTTTCTATTCGTCACTCTAACTCAGTTTTTATCTTAGGCAAACAAGTGGGCTTAATTGATAATTGTTGCTTATTTTCGGATTTTTTGCTTACTTGACCAATCTTCCTTGTGCAAGACCTAGAAAGCTCTACAGAACTCCAAATGACACATATGAGTAGTCCTTGGAAAGATAAGGAAAAGATTTATAATTTTGTCAGAGATAAGCTAAGGCATATTCTATCATTTTAAGAGTCATTTTGGGCTTGAAAGTCAGAACCTATGCACTCGAGTTTTGGGCTGCGAATTGGTGTAATTAGTAATTAGTTAGATTAGATGGGCCTAATTATGGCCTATCCTTTCCTACTTACTCAGTCACTATATTTTAGTGCAATTAGTTAGTGAAGAGAAACACTTTATTTTTTGAGCACAAACAAAATTTGTAGTTTCTTTTAGAAGTTTTTAGAATTAAAACTTTTTCTCTCATTCTCTCTCAACTGTTCTTCATTATTCTTTATTTTTCTTCTTCCTTTCATCACTGTTCTTTTATTTTTCTCATACAAATATCATGGCTCTTACATTGATGATGATCATGGATGGACAAATAATTAATCAATCTAAGGATCCAATCCAAGGAAGGAGAATTTGAGTTCTGGTTTGGTATTCTAATTTCTATGTGAATGTTCATCTTCTTCTTCAATCCGCTTTTCGATTTTCATGATTATGAATATGTTTAGGATTGAAAATGAATTACCTTATGGATTTATTTCCTAATTTTAAATTTTAATCATAGATTGTTTGGACGATATTTCAATCCGATTTGTGATTTCAATTGATTTAAAAGTTAATTCGATTAAACTGCTTCTAATGATATTGAATGAACCTTCATAATATGATCATTATATGAGAACTATGATAATTTGTATTGCTTAGTTTGGTGAATTGGATTGATATTCTTGAATCTATTTTATAACACCTTTTATCAATTCTATTAGTTTCGGCATTTTTCTTCAATTCTTGTTTGTGTTTCTGCAATTTTTATTCATTGCCTACAAACTGTTCGATTAAAATCCCCCTATTGTTTATTAATGAATTGAAGTTGGAACCAAATTCATCATGTCTCTGAGTTGACCCAGGTTAATCTTGTGCTACAGAATTAGCATAGTTTAATAGTTTTATAGCGATTCGACAGTCATTATCAGTTCACTAAGGGTTATCCTTGGGTTTTGCAAACCTTTGGAGAGCGACCAAGACATGTCCATCCTGGATTTTGATGAGGTTCTTGTGAACTTTTATCCCTGCAAAGCTAAAGTTTTAATGCAATAGATTTTTATGAAGGCAAGACTTAGCTAGGAGAGGCTCACATGGGGTGAACCAAGGGTTTAATGAGCCTTATTAAAATGCAACTAGGAACTTGCTCATCTTGGATTTTGTCTAGGCTCACCAATGGTGGACCTTGGATTTTGTCAAGCCTTCGGAGATGTGACTAGGAATATGCATGTCTTGGTTTTTTTGGAGATCGACCAAGAGCTTGTCCCTCCTGAATTTGTCAAGGCTCACCAAGGACGAACCTTGGGTTTGACAAGCCTATAGAGATGTGACCAGGAACTTGTCCATCCTGGGTTTTGTCTAGGCTCACCAAGGGTGGACCTTGGGTTTCACAAGCCTCTAAAGATGCGACCAGGAACTCGTTCGTCCTAGGTTTCGTCTAGGCTCACCAAGTACGGACCTTGGGTTTGACCAGCCTATGGAGATGCGACTAGGAACTCATTTGTCCTTGGTTTTTTGGAGATCGACTAGGAGCTTGTCCATCCTGGATTTTTCTAGGCTCACTGATTAAGTTTTTTAGTTTAATATTTTTTATTCTTCTTAGCTTATTTGACTTCTCTTGAACTTTTATTTTCTTACTCTAACTCAGTTTTTGTCTTAGGCAAACAAGTGGGCTTAATTGATAATTGTTGCTTATTTTCAATTTTTTTTGCTTACTTGACATATCTTCTTTGTGCAGGACTTAGAGAGTTCTACAGAACTCCAAAAAGCGAATATAAGTAGTCCCTGGAAAGCTAAGGAAAAGATCAACAATTTTGTCAGAGATAAGCTGAGGCCAATTTGAAAATGGTAGGAATACACACAATAACCAAGAGTGGAGGGGTGAATTGGTTGAAACTTAACCTTTTAAAAATCTTTAGAAAATCAGAGTTGTAGGATCTTTATCACAATTAAAACAAGAATGCTTCAATCAATCAAACCACTTAGTCCAAGAAAACAATAACAAAAACTTCACTTGTTGAGTAATAAAGAATTCACCAAGTGTAACGACCTAAATTTATTCTAGATATTATATTTTTATTAGAGTTAAGTTTTTAAGAATCGTTAGAGAGTTTTTATTACTATTTTATTTTTACTGAACGGATCCTAGTATAAATTCTAAAATGTATAAATTATAGAAGTTGTTAAACTGATAAATATTATAAGTAACCACAATCCTTTGTTACATAAGTCATTCTTAACAAAAAATAAAGATACTCCAAACTCTTTCATCATCCATATCCTAGAAACAGTTCTTTATCTTTGTACCACCACCAGTCCAAGACGTCAAGGAAATTGACCATTGTTTCCATCTAAAGGAAAAAAATGAAACAAATATAGTGAGAAATAAAATTTCTCAATAGGCAAAACTAAATCACCAAACACGTTAGTAAATCATCAATATAGTCAAATGAATCCATAAAATAATTGTGCAAACTATATGAATGCATGAAATGAATTTTCCCAGGGTGCAAATGGCCTTTACATATTGTACTGTATGTAGCTACACCTCGTACTTGATGTAGAAATGTTGCGGTTGTCTTACGCTAGTCATGCATGTCATTCCATGTATTTGCACCTGGTCTTTATATCTCATACTAGATGTAGTATCAGATCCTGTTTCGTAAATCTCGTACTGGACTCGCAAAAAACATGAATCAACATATCATCACATCAAATCCATTCATTTTCATTAGTAAAACAATCCATGAGAAAATTCATACAACCTCATGGAAATATTTTCATCATAACATCATTCGTATCAAAAGTATGGTTAGGCTACCATACCTTATTCAAGCAAAATCATGCCAATTTGTGCATGGCAACAAAATATCCTCAAGCTACAGACAAAATGTTAGTATTCTAACTAATAAACCACAATATATCTTCCAAATAATTTCTAATTCCTTTAAACCTTCACAAGAAAAGATTAAAACTTAGTCTAGACCTTAATCTCCTTTCACCTACCACCTTACTACTTAATCCTCAAAATTAAATCACTCAAGTATTTGAACCATTTACCTACATACCATTCAACCTCTACTTCTAAAAATTAATTCAAAACAGTCAAACAAACAACACAAATGTCCACGAAATCACTTCCGAAGGTCATCAAATGTAATTCCAAACATCACTAATATTTCAGCATATGAATCATCACCTATCCCATGGTTAAAATCAACATTTTCATATCATAAAATAACCTTCAATGACATGAAATTCCAGCCTAAATAATCAACCATAAATCTGCCCATTTAAACATATAGGTTAGTCCAAATAAATTCTTATCTAGAGATTGAAGCCTAGCCTACCTTAAGTGAGTTGGATTTGTAATTGACTGAATAGGTGGCTGTCCTCCTTTGAGATCTTTAAGGAAGAAAGTCTTAGGATGATTTGGATAAAAGAAAATGAGACAAGGGATGTGTAGAATAATTTAAGAGTGGATATGATTACTAGTAAATGAGAAATGAAGGCAAGATGTGAAATGGAAGACAAGTAGTCGTGGAAGTGAGCTTGGAGGTATAAGTCTTATGTGAATTTTTTTTTAGTGTGATAGGATATTTATAGTAATCAAGCTAGTTAGGATCTAAAGGACTTAGTTAAGATGTAGCTTAGTTAATTTATAGTTTGGTTATAATGTAATTATGACCTAAAGATATTTAAATTTTATATACTAAGTACTTGATGACTAAGCAAAAGCAAAGATTCCCTTAATAAATGGCTAAGGGCACTTGTGAATGGAGTTTACAAATAGCCAAATCTGATTGGTTATTGCTTTTGGCTGAAAATTATCTCTTGGTCCTAAGTTAATTGGCTGCCATGTGTAACATAGATATTTTTTCCCACTTTCAACTTGCCTAGAAGGTTCACGTATGACTTGCCTTGTGCTTGGCTATTTTGTAGCACATGGAAATGGAGCTTTCATGAAGAAAACATTTAATTGATCCAAGATTGCTTGATTGCTCTTAAGTTCCTAGGCTTCCACGTTGATGATCATACAAGATTTTTCAAGAATCTTGTTTTTAATTTTGTCTCATTCACTTTATTGACTTCACATTGACTTTTGTTTACCAATTCTCTTTTTATATTCTGTATGAATGTACCAAGCCATAAATCCTCATCTTTTAGTATATTAAACTAAACTTCCTAAGCCTTCTAACAAGGTATTACATGCCTTATTTGGAGTTATAAAACTCTAGCTATAACATTTTTAATCTAGACTCTAAAGCTACCAGCAAGCTAAGAAATGCCACACTGACATCTCTTAATGTTTTAATTACTGAAAGAAGTAAACAAACTAGATTTATTTGAAATTTTTATATGTTTTATTATACATCTATATGTTTAATTCCATATATCATAAACATAATTTGGATAAGAATTAAGAGAGAAATGGACAATTTTGGGCAACTTGTGAGTAAATAAATTTTATCCTATTCTTCTTGTATCCAGCTATTATTACACTTCCATAATTCAATCATAAATATAAAATCAATATATAATTTTGAGGATGTTACATCAAGAATCATAGAATAAGATAGCAAGAGAATATTAAAAGAAAGTAATCAACACAAGAACTTATATTGGTTCACCTCTCAACAAGAGAAGCTACATCAAGTTTCTTCTAACCAAACCTTGGCTAGAGTTCCACTCTATCAAAATCTGTTCTTTTCAAGCTTACAAAATATCACCCTTTATCAACCCTAGATAAAGGTCTGAAATCTAAAACCTATTAGACTTCTAATGATCAAGACATAAAGAACCCTTACTATACTTTTCCCTTTAGAGAACCCTACTCTAGAAAAGCTTTAAAGAACCTCTTTGAAATAGTTACAAACAACCAAAAATACTAAAACGAATTTACAAGTAAAGTTAATGGAGAAGGACAACTTGATGATCCAATGAATATGCTTTACGAATCAGAGTTGAAATGAAAAATAAGTTTCAGAACTTCCTCTCCAAAAGTTTCTTTGAACTCTTGCCTAAGAAATCTTTCAATACACCATGAAGATTTGAATGTGGGACAAGAACTTTAGAACTCAGAATATCCTTTCTCACTTTCAGAAGGCTTATTAAAACTTTGAATAATTTCCTAGAGTAATGTGTTGTGAGTATCATCTATTTATAAAAAATAGTTGTAACTGAATATAATCAATTAAATCGTCAATGTAAACGACTAAAACTACAAATGTAATCGATTGAAAAAAATTTAATCGATTAAAATGTTCATCAATTTTCTGGAAAGGATATATGGACAAAGTAATTGATTATTTCGAGCTGTAATTGCTTACTACAGGGATTCTCTATTTCATAAATGAAATAAGTAATCGATTACGGGTAAATGATAATTGATTAACACAGTCATGCCTTATTCTATGTTTGTACTGAGTAATCGATTACTTAATGCTTGTAATCGATTATTTTGTTCTTCAAGGCTCAAGTAATAGATTACCAATATGTGGTAATCGATTAACACAGTGAAAAATAGTTTTTCCAAAAACTTGAAACCATGAGCACTTTTGCTTTGATGCAATCATGAAATCTTAAACCTTTTCACAAACATGTGCTTTTGTAAAATCATGAATGCAAGTAGATGAATGATGTTTATGCAATGCAATGGATCATAGGGTGATTCTCTCATACATCAAGCAATTACAAATGCCTTTAATTGAATGGCATGTTAAAAGCTAAAAGACTCATTCTGCTTCAACATATATCTTGATTCTTCTTCAAGCTTCCCCTATATCTAACAATCTTCCCCTTTTTGACTTTCATTATGCCAAACTTCAATTGAACATATGTAGCCTTAATGTGCTTTTAAGGGATGAATGCTAGGAGCTTTATACTTGAAATCTGAAATCGATTCAGTTTTTTGCCAAGAACAAGTGTCAAGTATAATTTGCATAAACAATGTGTATTCATTTATATTGCCCCTTATCTTAGGTAATATGATATTAAGTTCATATAAGAGCAATAACAATTCAGAGTAAAACAGATAAGGATTTAATTTCACTTCATATCATGTATTTGTTTCCTAAGTTCATTTTTCTCTCTCTTAATATATTCATATGTTCTTATTTTTCTCCCCCTTTTGGCTTATCAAAGTCAAAATAAATCAAGTGATATATGAGATAAGCAGAGGAAGATATAAACACCATAAAAGGGAATTTGATTCATTAATGATAGTTACAGAACAAGTAACATGCAAGAGAATACTTTGAAATAGCCCTTAACCTTCAGTATTCGATTAATACTCCAACCTAACTGATTACTCCAGAGAGTTTTTTATTCTAGATGCAGTAAAACCATATGTAATTGATTAATTCGTCACAATAATCGATTACTCCAGCAAGGTTTTAATTCTAAAAATATCTTAACATCAAATAATCAATTATTTTGCATAGTAATCAATTAAAGCAAGCAATAATGCAGATTGAACAGTGTTTTCATCAGGATTTCGAATGTTCAACATATGTGATGAATAGCCAACCTAAGTGGTATACTATGTAGTCAGGCACATTGTAAGCATGCTAGCATATATTAGATTCATCAAGAATAGCTAGCATGTTCCTAAGATCACAAAATCAATTTCTAGATAAGGGTTACAATTAAATATATTAGACAATGAATGATCAATAAACTCAATTGAACGATTACCTTTTAGTATGTGATTTTTGAGGAAATGATGTCTGATCTCAATGTGCTTGTGTCCACTCCATTGGCTTTTGAGTAGATGATTGACTGATCAATCTCTGTCAAGTGTCTAGAACATCTTCTATCTAAGTACTATAATAATGATTTTGCTCTAAGACACACCTGCAGAAATCAAATTAAGTGCCAAAGAAAGGTACCCACTTTATGTTGGGTCCATAGGGGTTAATCATTTTCTTGGTTCTTATAATTGTACCTGTGATGATTCTGCTGTTGTGTGTAGTATTTGTGCAGAGATTTCCTCTGCACTTCACTCTGATTGTGTTGCAGTACAGGTACAGATGCTGATTCTCCTGTTTCCCTTCCATTAACCACAAACCTTTCCTTGTCTTCCACAATTCAACCACTTTCCTTGGAGCTAAATCCACTACCTAAGCACCTTAAATATGCATATTTAGATGATGCTCATAAGCTTCCAGTCATCATATCTAGCAGTCTATCACTTGAGCATGAAGAGAAGTTGTTGCATGTTTTGAGGGGCCACAAAAAGGCCATTAGATGGACACTTGCTGACCTTCTTGGAATGAATCATTCCAGTTGCATGCATCAATAATCTTGGAGGATGATTCTAGGCCTGTAAGGCAACCACTGATGTGGTGAAGAAGGAAGTGATGAAGTTACTAGCTGCAGGGATCATCTATCCCATTTCAGATAGTACTTGGGTTTCGACTGTCCAAGTGGTCCCTAAGAAGTTGGGTATCACTATTGTGAAAAATTAGGATAATGAGTTGATTTCGACTAGAGTAGCCAACAGTTGACGAGTTTGCATTGACTATAGTAGACTTAACCAGGCATCTCGCAAGGACCATTTCCCTCTCCCATTCATTGACCAGGTTCTGGAGAGGTTAGCAAGTAAATCACATTATTGCTTTCTTGATGGTTTCTCAGGTTACATGCAGATTCGTATTGCACCAGAGGACCAACACAAGACCATATTAACCTATCCATTTGACACATTTGCCTACACCAGGATGCCTTTTGGCCTATGCAACGCACCTGGCACCTTCCAAAGGTGAATGGTGAGTATCTTTTTTTGATTTATTAGAGAGTTGCATGGATGTATTTATGGATGAATTCGCTATTTATGGTTCCTCTTTTGATGCAGTTTAGATAGCCTCTCTAGAGTTCTTGACCGATGTATTGGGACTAATCTTGTTCTTAACTTTGAGAAATGTCATTTTATGGTACATGAAGGTATATTCTTAGGGCATTTAGTCTCTAGTAGAGGTCTTGAGGTCGATAAGGCCAAGATTGATGTTATTACTTCTTTACCTTACCCCGCTTCTGTGTGGGAAGTGTGTTATTTTCTTGGACATGCAACTTTTTATAGGAGATTCATCTAGGATTTCAACAAGATTGTACTACCATTGTCCAAGCTTCTCCAAAAAGACGTAGATTTTATGTTTGACCAGCCTTGCAAAGAGGCATTTGAGGAATTGAGGAAGAATTTGAATACCTCTCCTATCATGCAGCCACAAGATTGTGAGCTTCTCTTTGAGCTCATGTGTGATGCCTACAATTATGCACTTGGGGGCTATGTTTTCATAGAGAGTTGATAAACTATCCCATGTCATCACTTATGCTTCACACACTTTAGATGCAACCCAAGTTAACGACACCACCACTGAGAGGAAGCTTTTATCTATTGTTTTTGCTTTAGATAAATTCAGATCTTATTTGCTTTACTTCCATATCACTGTCTTTACTTACCATGTAGCTTTGAACTACCTATTGAAGAAGCCTGATGCTAAACCCAGATTGATCAGGTGGATGCTTCTTCTTCAGAGTTTGATATTGAGATTAAAGGCAGGAGTGATGCAAAAAACTTGGTTGCTGATCATTTGATGCATTTGCATTCATCACATATTACACCTTGGTTTGCTGACATTGTGAATTTCATTGTTGCATCTATTTTTCCACCTCACGCATCTAGATCTCAAATAGATAAACTTAAGAGTGATGCTAAATATTATGTGTG
Organism: Glycine tomentella; assembly: GCA_007407185.1. Taxonomy (NCBI): domain Eukaryota; kingdom Viridiplantae; phylum Streptophyta; class Magnoliopsida; order Fabales; family Fabaceae; genus Glycine; species Glycine tomentella. Next base: position 13,486 of record PYAF01000611.1, read on the forward strand.
GGATGACCCTTATTTGTGGAGGTTTGGTAGTGATCAAGTGATTCGCAAGTGTGTGCCAGATCAAGAGATTCGGTCTATTCTTCAGTTTTGTCATGGCACACCTACCGGCGGTCATTTTGGTCCTCAGCAAACCGCTAAGAGAGTGTTGGATTGTAGGTTCTATTCGCTCACCATGTTTAGAGATGGTCATCACTTTACCACCACTTGTGTGCTGTGTCAGAAAGCATGAAGGACCATTACACATAGGCATCAGATGCCTCAGCAGCCCATTATTTTCTGTGAGATTTTTGATGTATGGGATATTGATTTTATGGGTCCATTTCCTGTTTGTCATGGTTTTTCATATATTCTGCTTGTTGTTGATTATGTTTCTTGATGGGTTTAAGCTGAGGCCACCAGAACTAATGATTCTAAAGTTGTTGTGGATTTGTGAGATCCAACATTTTTGTAGGTTTGGTGTGCCTAGAGCCATTATTAGTGACTAGGGGAGCCATTTCTATAACAGGTCATTGACATCCTTGCTCCAGATGTTGGGATTGTGCATAGAGTTGCTACAATTTATCATCCCTAAACTAATGGGCAAGTAGAGGTTTTTAATAGAGAGATCAAGCAAGTGTGGCAGAAGGTAGTACAACCCAACATGAAGGATTAGAGCAAGCTGTTTGGAGATGCTTTATGGGCTCACAGGACCGCTTACCAAACACCTTTGGGGTTGTCTCCCTATATGGTGGTTTTTGGTAAGTCATGCCACCTTCCGGTGGAGATTGAGCACCGTGCTTATTGGGCGGTGAAGAGTTGTAACATGACATTTGATGAAGCAGGTATGGAAAGGAAGCTTCAATTGCAAGAACTTGAAGAGATCCGCTTAGAAGCCTACGAGAACTCCAAAATTTACAAAGAGAAAGTGAAGAGATTTCATGACTCTAGGATTCTTAGGAAGGAGTTCCATATTGGCCAAAAAATGCTCTTGTTTAACTCTTGCCTTAAGCTTATTTCCGCTAAACTTTGATCTATATGTGATGGACCTTTTATAACTAATGTTTTCCCCCATGGTGCAGTTGAGATTAAAAATGAAGTTACCGACAAGGTCTTCAAAGTGAATGGTCATCAACTCAAGCTATTTCATGAGGGACCGCAAGTGGAGGAGGAGCTTGTGGCAGACCTCTCTTTTGTATTACTAATTTTATGTGATGATGTGCCTTGAATGACATTTGGGAAGTTTCCCTTTCCCTTCATTTATTTGTTATCTCTTTGTTTGCATTTCATTGCATGCTCACATTGTAGACAATGTGCAATTCAAGTGTGGGGTGAAGGATTACAAAAAAAAAATTGTTTCTATTTTACGTTCTATTTTCTGTTTTTGTCTGTTTCTGTTTTCTATTTTATGTTTCTGTTTATTTTCAGTTGTTGTTTCTGTTTGTTATTTTGTTTGTTTTTGTTTACTGCTTTTGTCTGTTTTTGTTGTTGTTTCTGTTATTGTTTTATTGTTTTTCTATTTTTATGTTCCGAAAATAAAAAATATAGCAATAATAGAATTTAGGCACTTTTCATGTTTTTCATAGGGTTTCTAACTTGTATAAATTGTGAGAATTGTACTAACTTTTGTTGGATTGAAAGGTTTCATGCTTGATGTGAATCATTGTTTCAATTGTTGATGTGATAAGTAGGCTTGAGAAATAAAATTTAAGATGGCTCATGTGTGATAGAATTATGCCTTGTGAGTTTTTGGGTCTTTGTGGATGAATCACATTATTTCATTCATGTTCGTTCATGTGTGATTTCACCCGTGTGCTAGATTACTCTATGTTTTGCCTTGCCTCTTTTGACATTCCTTGTTGCACATGCTTTGATTGAGATGATTTAGGCCTTCTTTCTTTTATCCACTAAGCAAATAAACCTATCCTTGCATTCATATCCATTGTCATCCTTTTTGAGCATTTAACCTTTTCTTTCTTATGTAGCTCATTACAAACTAAAAAATGGAAAACCATGTTATCCTAGCTTTAAGGAGAAAAAGGGGCCTTGGAATTGTTTTAGGAGTGGGTTCAAACAAGTGTGGGGTATTTTTATTTTGTTTGGATTTGAGAAGAAAAGAAAAGAAAAGAGAAGAGAAGAAAGAGTTTAATCGTTGTTCTCCACCTTGTTTCTTTTTTTGTACCCCTCTTTTTACATGTTGGCCTACTCCCCATTGCCCTCTTTTCTCTTAGTTTTAGCCTAAATATCATTTTCTTACCCACCCTTTACCTAAGCCATACATTACAAACCAATAAAGTCCTTTTGATCTTTTAATGCACATGTATTTCAAGTTGAACGAATTAGAGTCTTTTTAATATCTAGATGTGCTATTTACATGTGGTATTTGAGTGTACACACAAACCCATACACATTGGATGAGGTTGAGTGTTGTTCTTTGAGAGATTTCTATCACCTTTGTGCATTATTAATTTTAACTTGACTACTTTTTCACTTTGCACTTTGTGATCATGTGTTCATGTATTGTTTGCTACCTTCAAATTATTCTTCCATTTTTTATCTTTCTCACTTTTGTGCATTGTTAGGATCCATTGAAAAATGTGTATGCCTTGTTCATACCTTTCTTTTAGTTTGTGGTTTACAATAGTTTGAATTTTTTTCTCTTAGTCTTTCTTTTAGTTTTGCCCAGAAGTGCAAAAGTTTAAGTGTGGGGTATTTTGATTAGTGTTTTTAGTTTAATATTTTTTATTCTTTTTAGTTTATTTGACTTCTCTTGGACTTTTATTTTCTTACTCCAACTAAGTTTTCATCTTGGCAAACAAGTGGGCTTAATTGATAATCGTTGCTTATTTTCAGATTTTTTGCTTACTTGACCTATCTTCCTTGTGCAGAACCTAGGGAGTTCTACAAAACTCCAAATGGCGCACATAAGTAGTCCTTGGAAAGATAAGAAAAATATCTACAATTTTTTCAGAGATAAGTGAGGCCAATTCTATCATTTTGAGGGTCATTTTAGGCTTGGAAGTGAAAACCTCTGTACTTGAGTTTTGGGCTACGAATTGGTGTAATTAGTAATTAGTTAGATTAGATGGGCCTAATCATGGCCCATTCATTCCTACTGACTCAGTCACACTATATTTTAATGAATTAGTTAGTTAGATTTTTACACTTCATTAAATAGAATTTGTTGATTATTTTTGAAGTTTCCAGAATTAAAATTTTCTCTCTTTTTCTCTCAATTGTTCTTCATTGTTCTTAAACTTTCTTTGTAACACTTCATAGGCCTCCGGCGCGTTATCATTAATAATATCAGATTAGCACGTCATTAACATCAATTAAAACTCAGCGAAAGCACAGAATCGCTTTTCTTGATTTATTATGTATGGAATAAAACAGATTCAAGCAAACATTCATATAAGGCATATAAATCACGCCCCTGCTGATCTAGTTTATCATACATAACCATAGACAGATAAATACACATCCACAATATACTCAGGAGGAAATTCATATCATATCATTACTAGTTCTGTACATACATATACATCAGTGTCTTCACCACATCGTGGTGATACAAAAGAATAACTGCCCTCAACGAGGGTCTACAGAACTATACATCTCAGGTGTACACATACACCATCCCTTCTCAAAGGTACAAAACATAATCAAAACAAAACTGAGCCTTCAGCTCTCCCTGTTGCTCCTCAGTCAAGCAGCCCAAGTCTCTACCGAGGCCTCCTGCCCTGAGACTGCTCTCCTCTGCCAGAAGAGTCCCCTGAAATCATAAATCCCCACACGGGGTGAGATACAAATCTCAGTAAGCTCAGGGTCCTTGGAGGAATCTCCTCCACCTTGGCCCACTTTCCATAACACATACAGCAGACAATCACAAGCAAATGGCCCACTGGCCTGGCCCTCTGGCCCTCATAACAATATAAGCAACATCCAAACATGGCGGAGCTACCTCAACGCCTAAATCAGCAAACATGGCGGAGCTGCCTCAACGCCTATCTCAGTGTGAGACCGGAGACTCACACCTGTGCCATCCCATAGGGTGCTAACCCTTCGCATGGATGCACATATATGGTACCTCCGAGAATAGAAGAAGCTACCTCAACTTCTATCCCCCATGGTCTGTGGAAACCAATTCCCTGGGAGCTGCCTCAACCATGAGCCAACCATACTAGGAGGAAACCATCATCTTCTAGAGAGGTCCATATTTATCTATTGGCCAATAGATCTATCACAATCATATCACATAAACAAGCACAGATGCACGCACATATCATTATGAGGATGCAACAACCAAATGCATGCATCATGAATATGACCACCACTCCCCTGGAGTGTGGTGTGGCAACCAAGTGGGAATCATCCCCGGGGACACAGAACTTACTAGCAAGATATCACTCTGCAATCCTGTCCCTGCTCTGTGGCTCCCGCCACTGACACCCTCAGTGTCAAGCCCTATTCAAGGCATATATCCATATCAAAACCAATTCAACAGGCATTCAATACAGGACATATCGTATTAGAAATCCCCTATCCTAGGGTTCAATCAATTTCAGCCCACACTAGGCTTCTCACGGACCACACAAGGTCCATCAAAGCTGACATCGAAGCAATTGAGTCACCACAGAGACTCAATGTACAGCACATACCTGAGCTATGGCTCACAATAGCCCATAATTCAATATATCACTGGAACGGTTTAAACCTCAACCAAGGCACTGTTCAATTAGCCTCTCAGGCTCAACACAAACTCAATCAAGGCTCATGCATGTCCAGAGAATAGCAAATGACTCATTCCACAGCCACACATGCATATCACAGAGCCAAGATTCAAAGTTCACCAAATCAAAAACTGAAAGCTAATCCTTCATCACTAGACAGTTCTAAACAAGTTTCTCAACAGGACCCTGGGCTAATTCTAGCCCCAGCTCAGCATGGGTCACAATATCCAGAAAACCCCAAATTCAAAATCAACCAGAGAAACTTGAGTTTCTTACCTCAGTGGTGACCAAGAAGGCTGAAGGACAGCTTCTACTAGCTCTGGTGTCCTTTCCAAGCCGCGGGTCTCAGCCAAACTCAAGTCTCTGAGCTTTTTCTTGAGAAATGAATTCTCACTCAAAAGGGGTTTTTGAAGAGAAAGGATGAAGGATTTAAGCTCTCAAAATGATTCTCACAAGCTTAATGGTAATTGGGAGGTGTTTAGGTCAAGAAATAAGGTCCTAGGAAGCTTGGGCACTCCAACAATGGAGGTTTGGTCATGGAGAAGAAGAAGAACTGGTTTTCTTCTTCAATTTTCGCGTTTTGCCCTTTAATACTGGGCCTGCCCGAGCTCCGGCGCGATCCGCGCCACCATGGCAGTGTATGTGGTGCCACCAGCGCCACTCCCACGCCCTCAACGCCAACTTCCAGAACCTGTGGCGCCACCTGCGCCACACTGGCGCTATCAACGCCAACCTCCCCTGGCCTATGGCGCTGTCCGTGCCACACTTGGCGCTGACCGCGTGGAAAACCAGTGAAACTTGGTTTTCCAGACCACTTACCGCACCATCAGCGCCACCCATGGTGCTATCCGCGTGGATGGAAAACCTCTGGCGCCATTCGCGTGGATCTGACGCTCTAAGCGTCAAGTTCCAGTGGGTCTGGCGCTACCAGCGCCAACCCTGGCGCCATCAGCACCACACCCTTAACAGGGTTTTCTTCCAAAGATCCCTGGCGCTATCAGCGTGGGATCTGGCGCCAACCGCGCCATGTTGAGGGTCCTTACATTCTTCTTCATTTTCATTTTCTGTTCTTCTATTTTCTTTCATAAATTTTGCGGCTCTTCTACTAATGATGATCATGGAAGGTTAAGCAATCAATCAATCCAAGGATCCAGTCCAAGCAAGAAGAATTTGAGTTCTAGTTTGGTATTTCAATTTTTGTGTGAATGTTTGGTTTCTTCTCCAATCTGCTATTCAATATTCATGATTATGAATGTGTTTAGGATTGAGAATGGATTAGGTCATGGATTCATTTCCTAATTTCAAATTTTAATCACAAATTTGTTGGATGATATTTCAATTAATTTTGTGGTTTCAATTAATTTAGGAGTTAATTCGATTGAACTACTTCTAATGACAATGAAAGAACGTTAATAATAAGATCATTATCTGAGAACTATGTTAATTCGCATTGCTTAGTTTGGTGAATTGGATTGATATTCCTGAATCTGTTTACAACATCTTTTATTAATTATGTTTTCACAATTTTTTATCGCCTACAAATTGTTCGATTAAAACCCCCCTATTGTTTATTAGTGAATTGAAGTTGGAACCAAATTGATCGTGTCTCTTAGTCGACCTAGGTTAATCATGTGCTACAAAAGTAGAGTGGTTTAATTGTTTTGAAACGATGCGACATCAGTTACCAAAATTGGAATCATTGTTGGGGACCCGATTCATTGTGTGCTAACTTTAATTCACTTATAATTAGATAATAGCATAGGTATAAATTGACATTAGTATAAAAAATATTTGCATTCACTGCATATTTACATTCTGCTGCACATTTGCACTTTTGATGTATGGCTAAACCCATCAACCATTAATTTCCTAAATCTACCTTACATTGAAACCAAAACTTCAAGATTCTTTAAAGAACACAAAGTTGTCCAGTTTTCACATAGACATGGGGCTGTTTGTAAGCTTTTAATTTTCAGTAATGGAAGGTTGAAAACATAAGGGATGAAGAATGGATAGCACCATGGAAAAGATTTCTAATAAGCCTAGGAAGAATCACCACAATAGCTTGAAGCCATTGATAAGAAACAAGAGGTTCTTGCACAAGAACCAAGAGAGAAACTCTCACACAATTTTTAGAATTGTATTCAATGGACAACTAAGTTAGTGACAAACAGTTTTTGGGTAGCTTATATAGCCCACAAAATTCCAAGCTTAATGCCACTAAATGTAAGAAAAATGCAAATTGAAATGAAGTCCAAATGAAGCTTGAAGTGCAAGCTTCTCCTAAAATGACCCTTGGCTGACCCAACATGTGCAGTGCAGTGTTTATGCTAAAGTAATCGATTAATTCATTCTTGTAATTGATTAAAACAGATTTTTTACACATTTTGATGCTTATATAATCGATTACAGCTATCTGGTAATCAATTACAACAAATATCAACTATTTGACAAAATGTCTTCGTAATCTATTACAGACAGATGGTAATCTATCACAACAGACAGGACTTCTTTTGTGTTTGCACTGAGTTGGTGTGCTTCTTCATGCTTGTCCAAAAGATACAAGTTATTTTTTGATGTGGTCTTGAGTTCTAGCTCTTGTCCTCTAAAGCTAATCAAAGGGAGTTCTTCAAGTTCTCCTTCTTGGTCTTTAGCTTGCAATGGACCTCCATCATCCCCTCCTTTTTGAGAGAAACTTGACATCAAGTTTTCTTCCTCACTTGTACCTACATCACACAAAGAAAGATCACAAACATTGAAAGTAGTACTTGTTGGATATAGGAGAAGCTGAATAAGAAGATCAAGGATAAAGCCCTTGTCACTTGAAGGTTTTAGCTTTTTACATGTCATTCAATTGAAGCCATTTGTAATTTGTAAAGTGGTATAAGAAGGCTTATCTTGTGATCCTTGCATTGCATAAAGCATAAACATATTCATGCATAAAATGTTTTAAGAAAAGAACTTAAGAGTTTAACTGTGCATATTCCATGGCTTTGTCTGCTTTAATCGATTACACAAGGATATAATCCATTACCAGCTTCTGTTTGATTCTGGAAAAGCAATGACAGACACTTTAATCGATTACAAGATGATCGTAATCAATTACATAGTTGTATTTCTAAAACATGCATGACTGCCTTAGACAATAAATCAAGAGGAGTTAAAGGATTAAAGCCATAAACAATTTGAAAAGGAGATAAGGAAGTAGTTTTGTGAACCACTCTATCGTAAGCAAACTCAATGTGAGGTAAACACTCCTCCCAAGTCCTCAAATTGCCCTTGATGTACCACTTAGTATGTATCTTGTTTAGTTTGCCTTAACTTTTCAAATATTTAAGAGACTCATGATCACTATGGATCACAAATTACTTAGGTAAAAGATAATGTTGCCAAGTTTGCAATACTCTAACTAGTGCGTACAACTCTTTATCATAAGTGGAATAGTTTAAACATGTACCCTTCAATTTCTCACTAAAATAAGCAATAGGATGTTTATCTTGAACCAAAACCCCCCAATGCCTACATTAGATGCATCACATTCCAATTCAAAAGAAGCATTAAAATTAAGCAATGCAAGAATAGGTGCATGATACAACTTATCCTTCCATGTTTGGAAAGCAACTTCATCCAAAAGAGGTTGCATAGCTTTGGGCCATTTTTCTCCTTCCTTTTCAACATGTAAACAAAGAGAGTTAGGAAGCATATAATAAAGAGGTTGTTTGGCCAATAACACTCTCTTGATTTCCTTTTCACTCAAGAACAAGCTCTCTTTAGTCTCATGATTTTTTTTGCTATCATTCTCTTTCCCTTTTCTTTTCTTCTCACTAGTTTTTCTCTTTGGTAGCTCACTATTCTTCTCTTTTTTGTTTAGTATTTTTTTTCAAGTGCTGTATTTTTTTCCAGTTCTTGCATTCTCTTTACCATCAAGAAATCACCCTCTTTGGCCTTCACTAGTGAAAGTTCTTCTTCTTCTTTACTTGAAGAACTTGTTGAATCACTTGAAAACTCATTCTTTATGTATCCATGCTCAAGAAAAATCATGGTTCTCTTGTTAGGACATTGAGAAGCAATGTGATCCTTACCAAGGCACTCTAAACACTTGATGTTGCTTGATCTTGTTGGAGTTGGTTCTACAATTTTTTTGCTTGAGCTCTCCACCTTTTCTTTATTTTTCACTTGAGAAACCTCCCTTTTAGGCTTGTTTTTTCAGCTGAAAGTTACAGCCCCATTGGTCTTAGAAGCTTTTCTCTTTTTTAGTTATTGCTCCACCCTTTGAGCTTTATGGACTAGCTCTTCTATTGTAGCATAAGAATGTAGATCCATCAAATCTTGAATTTCTCTATTCAAGCTATGAAGGAACCTAACCATGGTTGCCTCTTGACACTCCATAATTCCAGCCCTCATCGTCATCAATTCCATTTCTTTATAGTAGTCATCAACACTTTTGTAGCCTTGGAATAGTCTTTGGAACTTGTTGTGGACTTCTCTTGCATAATAAGTTGGAACAAATCTTTCTCCCAAGCATCTCTTCAAGTCATTCCAGCCATGTATTCTTTCTCTCCTCAACCTCCCTATGTCCAATTGAATTTGGTTCCACCACACCAAAGCATAGCCACCAAATTCTAGAGTTTGCTAGAATCACTTTCTTTTCTTCATCAATTTGTTGGCATGGGAAAATTTGTTCTACTTTCATCTTCCAATCAAAGTATTTTTCGGGATCATAATCACCATAGAATTTTGGAAGTTTTATTTTCATTCCACTCAATCCTCCATTTCTCCCATCTATCTCTTCTCTCCTCCAATCTTCCTCATCTCTATTTTGCCTCCTAGGATTGTGTCTCCTATTATTTTCTTTCCTATCCCCCCTCTCACTCCTTTCATCATAATGATTTCTTCCATGAGAGGAAGCATGCTCACGCACCCTCCTACTACCATGAGCCTCTCCATCCACACTACCATTTGGTCTACTCCTTCTTTGAGTCTTCTTTTGTAACTCCTCAAATCTTGCATCCATTTTGGTTTGCAAGTCTTCCATTTGTTTTGTCATGGCTTTCATCAACCTAGAGGTCCTAGGTGACAAAGCCTCATCTCCCATTGAGCTCATCCTTAAAAAGAAATGGTTAGCAAAAACACAAGTATATAAGATAATTCTCGCCACTCTCTAAGTGTTTGAACTCACACTCGTGTTTGCTCACTTTATCTAGGCTCTTTCTATAATGTTCTCTCTTACCTTTTTCCACTCTTGTTCCTCTCTATAGTTCTTAAGCGAAAACTTCTAATCAAATCAAGCTTCTATACTATAATGAAATAGGAAAAAATTATAGGCTAGGCTCAAGAGTCCAAGAACTAGAAAACTCTAAGACAAAACCTTGGAAAGTTTAAGAGACAAGCAACAAAAGCAAAAATTTAGAAAAACACAACTCTAATTGTAATTTAATGAGACAACTCAAGGAATACTATGGGCTGTACCAAACTGCACAAGAGGATATGCTAAGTAAATTCAATTGCTAGAAGCCAAATTTCATCAAATTTGCATGTCATACAAGTTCACCTGATTTTGTGGTTCTATGGAAATTTGAACCTGTAGTCTTTGTAACTTTGCTTGCTTTTAAATTCTGATTTTCTTTGTAATTTTCCAGCCACAATTCAATAATGTCTTTGGCTATACCAAATTATTTCTCTTTTCCAATTTTCTTGTTTCTTTCACAAAATTTTTGTAAGTTTTGTTTTTCTTTTACACAAGTTCAAAAATTCATGAAGAAATTCAATGAATCACTAAAAAAACAATGTATAAAAATTGTAAAATTTTGCTTGTGATTGGGCTGAAAATTTACCAGAATATAGAAAAAATTAATACATCAAGTTGACCCTGTGAGGGATAAACACAATTAGTGGGGGTCCAAATTGCCAAATTTGATGATCTATGCTACTTTTGAATTTATTTTGTGTTTTCATGATTTTTAAAATTCACCAAAAAATTACAAAAATCAAGCATTATTTTTAGACATTTACTACGGTGTTTTTGATTTTTTTTAAAAATTGGTTGGGGCAGTTTTCTATTTTTTGTTTCATTTCAGCAGATATTGCGAATAGTGTCCTCATAGAGTAGTTGTCTGTTATTTTTGTGCTTTCTATGATTTTTGTCCCTTTTGAGTTGAACTGTGCATGACTAGATCCAAACCAAGTGATTTGTATTCATATGATCCTAAGATAGATAGGACATTTCACAGATTGAGCTAAAATAATAGTAGTCTAGATGAATTTAATAGTGTAGTTCTAGATAATAGTATAGTGTCTTCTAAGCTTTCTGTTTTTGAGTCTATTTCTAATTTTGAATATGTTGATTGTTGATTCTGGATTTTTTGTTGATACAATGCTGATAACAACCTAACTCTTTAGGAATTGGCTACACCTGATGTTGTTTATCAACCTTGGTGTATTCAATATCCTGAGACTGAGGTTCTGGTCTAATCCATTTGCTCTCCAAGGGTGGACCTTGGGATTCACAAGCCTCTAGAGATGCGACCAGACACTCGTCCGTTCTGGGTTTTGTGTAGGCTCACCAAGAGTGGACCTTGGGTTTCACAAGTTTTTGAAGAAGTAACCAGGAACTCATCTATCCAGGGTTTTGTCTTTGTTCACAAAGGGTGAACCTTGGGTTTAAAAAGCCTACGAAGATGCAACCAGGAACTCGTCCGTTCTGGGTTTTGTCTAGGCTCACCAAGGGCGAACCTTGGTTTGACAGGCCTACGATGCGACAAGGAACTCGTCTGTCTTGGGTTTTTTGGAGATCGACCAAGAGCTTCTCCATCATGGATTTTTCCAAGCTCACCAACCGTGGACCTTGGGTTTGACAAGCCTACAAAGATGTAACCAGGAATTCATTCATCTTAGGTTTTGTCTAGGCTCACTAAGGGTGGACCTTAGGTTTCATAAGACTCTAGAGATGTGACGAGGAACTCGTCCGTCCTGGTATTGTCTAGGCTCACCAAGGGTGGACCTTGGGTTTCGTAAGCCTTTGGAGATGCAACCAGTAACTCATCCGTCCTGGGTTTTGTCTAGGCTCACCAGGAGAGGACCTTGGGTTTGACAAGCCTACGGAGATGCGACCAGGAACTCATTTGTCCTTGGTTTTGTCTAGGCTCACAAAGTACAGACCTTAGATTTGACAAGCCTTTGGAGATGCAACCAGGAACTCATCTGTCCTGGGTTTTGTCTAGGCTCACCAAGGGAGGACCTTGGGTTTAGGAGATGCGACCAGGAACTCATCTGTCCTTGGTTTTGTCTAGGCTCACAAATGGCAGACCTTGGGTTTGACAAGCCTTGTGTAGTTGACATAAATTTTAAAGGCAAATACATTTTATGCAATATATCATTTGAGAACATATTCTCTTTCTATTCTTGTGACATGCCTCGTTAAAACCTCTCAAGCCAAAACCCTGACCTTTTTCTCAGGACAAAAGACTCGAGTAAGGAAAAAAGTACATTATCCGGTCTTCAATAGGTCAACTGAGGTAGAACTTCAGATGGGTAGCATTCCATGTTCTTGGGATTACTTTACCATCTAGTTCTTGTAGTATGTAAGCGTCATTGTTTAGGCTCGTGAAAATCCTTAATGGGCTTTTCCAATTGGGTCCAAGCTTGACACCTAGTCCCGTGAGAAAGTCTTCGTAAGTCTGAGCTTCAAACTACGTGCCATTGTCGATGACTATGGCATAAGGAATGTCATAACTATAGATGAGGTGTGAATAGGCCCGCATTCTTCTGTAGGACATCAGCTAAGCGTCTGTCCACATGGCTGGTGAGGTTCCTGTTGAGCTGTGTACACTGCCAGGGTTTTGGTTCAGGCTGCAACTTGATGAGTTCTTCAATAGGGTTTGGACTTTTGTCAACGGTGTTTTGATGTGGGTCCATACTGAATATGCCATCTTGACTTGTTTAATAGACGGTTAGGGCTCGAATTGGAGACCCTTCATCCACACACATAACTTGGTTCGTACCACCTACTTTGGGGTAGTGTCTGTCGGGATCCTTAGTGGGAGGATACAGTACCACTTTTAGGCTTTCTGCATAGTATTGTTGATCTTGCTTATGGTTTTCCTTGACAATAATTATTTCTCCCATCAAGGTAAGGAACTTCATCTTCTGGTGATGCATGGAGACAATGGCTGTTGGATATAGGGGGAGCAACATGAAGATTTGATTCAAGACTTATTTTGAGCTTTAAACATGCTTAGAGTGCCTTGAAGTTAATGATATGATTCAAGTGTAAGAGAAAGGCAATTTGATTGATCCATAATGTTTAGCAATCATTCATTCATTTAAAAGGTTTTTCATAAAAGATATCAAAGCTTTTCTAAGTTGGTTAATGTTTTAATCTGATTGAAATGTTTTTGAAAAAAATGCTATTTTCACTGGTTTAATCGATTACCTTACAGGCATAATCTATTATTTTATTCTTCATGAAATCTGGAAAATCTTTATAAACAGTTTAATTGATTACCTATCGGTTTAATCGATTATTTGGCCTTTGATTGAAACAGGAACTGCTATGTTAAAAGTTTTAATTGATTACATAGTTGAAATCATTTTTTAAGGCTTCCTGGTTTAATCGATTACCATCATTCGTAATCGATTATATTATTGAACAAAGCTTTTGAGGTTTACTGGCTTAGTCGATTACCAAACCTTGTAATCGATTACACAATTCATTTTGTGAAAAATGTACTTCCTGGTTTAATCGATTACAACTAGGGATAATCGATTATTTTGCTCATTGCTTAAACCCAGAAAACTTCATGAACAAATTAATCAATTGTAGAAGTATTTTAATTGATTAAATATGCGTATTAATCGATTATTTGGCGCATGTAATCGATTACAGTTAGTTACAACTTTCTGTTATAAATAGAATGAAAGCTTAGCTCGAAAATAACTTTGTTCATTTGTAATTCTGAGTATACACAAGCTTTTTATTCTCTCTCAAAGTGATTTTCTGAGTTCTATTACTTCTTGCCACTTTCAAAGCATTCATGGGTTATTGAGTGAATCTTGAGCAAGAAACTTTTTTAAAGATAACGAAAATATGTGCTGATTCATTTTTGCTATTCAACCTGGATTTGGTAATACATGTGCATTACATTCTCTGGATCATCAGGTTGTACTTTTCCTTAATCTTTGTGTGTAAATTCGTATTCTGAAATTCTGTTGAAATTACTATTGTAAGTGGGTTCTTCTAGCTTGGTTCTAGAGAAGGGTTCTCTAGATTAAAGAACATAGTAGTGTTCTCTGGTTCTTGCTCCTTAGAATTCTAATAGGGTTTTAGTTTTCTATTCTTTATCTAATGTTGATAAAGGGGAGATCTTGTAATAAGCTTGTAAGAACAAGATTTATAGTAGTGGAACTCTAATCTAGTGTTGATTAGAAGAAACTGGATGTAGCTTCAGTTGCGAAGTGAACCAGTATAATTGCTTGTGTGATTGTTTCTCTATCTCTTATACTCTGATTGATCATTGATTCTTTGTTTCATATTCATTGTTCAACAAGTACTGTTTTAGGCTGATTGATTCCATGGGGCTGAGCAATTTGATTGTGTAAAAAGATTTCTTGGTTTTGAAAGTGATAAAGATCCTTAAAACTCTGATTTGAATAGTTTTTAAAACACCAAGGTTTAACCAATTCACCCCCTCTTGGTTAATGTGAGTATTCCCTTTATTTTCAATGGCTCCAAGCTTGTTCAGTGTTTTCCTGCAAATTAAAGTAAGATAAGAGGTGTCAGTATCGACAATTAAGTACCTGATGGTGAGGCTCCTTAAGAGGGGAACTTGACCAAAAGTGGTCTTGAGGTCCACGTAGCCTCTGGTCTTTGCAAAGCCGAGGAAGGGTTCAGAGTGAGGATAGACCGTATTTGGTGAAACTTCAAGCCTCTGGAAGGTTTTTAGGTAAAGGATGTCTGTGGAACTACCCTAGTATATGAGGACCTTGGACATTATAAAGTTAGCAATCACAAGGGAGACCATCATGGGATCATCCTGGTTGACAAGGTTGATTCCCTTGAAATTTTTATCTGTAAAAGTAATAGGAGGTAGACTCCGTGGTGGTGGAGAATCGATGTTATTAATGTTGATGTTCCAGATACATGAAGGTGTCTCCTCTGAGACTGGCTGGATAGTCCTCTGTGAGAGAATTCGCCCGCGATGGTGTTGATCACACCTCAAATTTGTTGGGCACGCTTAATCTCATGTTCTTAAGGAGACTGACATTCATGTCTAGGCTGATGTTGCCTCTGTCGCCCACTGTCTTTTGCTTTGACTCTTCTCCTGTCAGCATCTTGGTTTTCGGATTGGTCTTCGGGGTGTCCCCCGGGTTTGGCTCCAGATGGATGATTTTTGGGTCTTTTCAAAAATTGTGATAAATATCATGTCTGTATAAGATCCTCAATTTATCTTTTAGGGACTGGCAGTCATCTGTGTTGTAACCGTTACTGCGATGATATCTACAATATTTGGTTCTATCTTCCCCGGCTTAGGAGTGAGTGGTTGAGCAGTCTTACCTGTACCTCCATGTTGAAGGCTTCTTCCATGATAGTGGCACGATTGACCGTCAGGGGAGTATAGTGTTCATACTTGGGTTTTCTTTGGAGAAGTTGGATCTTGTTTGGCTTGTGCTTTTTGTCTGACCTGTGTGGGTCAGTCTTAGTTTCTCCTTCCTACTCGTCTCGCTTCTGTCTATCTTGTGAGACATCATTTCTAAACTTGGACATTTCTTCCATCTGAATATAGCCCTTGGCTCATTTAGGTAGTTCGTCCATGCTAGAAGGTGGTTTTTTGCATGAACTTGCCTTGATGCAAGGCTAACATCATAGAATGTAGCACAAATTCGGGATTGAGGTTCCGAATTTGAAGGGCTATTCACCCAAATCAATCCATGAATCTTTGAAGAGGGTTATCATCTGCCTGTCACAGACTGGCTAGTGCAGCAGAGGTCAATCTATGAGACCAGCTGGTCGCATACTGTGCACTGTATATTTCGACAAGGGTGTCAAACTATCAATGGACCTTGGAGGAAGTCCACCATAACATGTCAAGGCTACTCCCTTAAGAGATGTAGGGAACACCCGACACAATATTGCATCATCATTGGTGTATAGATTAGCCTGGGTGAGGGATGCATCTAGGTGCTTATTAGGATGAGTGGTGCTGTCATACCTCTATAGGTGGAGAGATTTCCTACCTAAGGGTAGATCGACCTCCATGATGTGATCGACAAAGGGATGTCGATGTGTTGCTCTCCCTCCTAGAGGATATATTTGTGATAAGCTCTGACCACCCTAAGGGTTGACAATGTGTCAGGGGTGTGATTCCTCTTGAGTATGCTCGTTCCCTATGAGATGGGAGTGGTCATCACCTTAGGGACGTCTCATTCTATCTTCTAGTTGATCATGATCAGCTCTCAGCCTTCTTGGCTATTCTTCATGGCGTCGTTCAATCTCCGCAATGCAATTTTGGAGTTGCTGGATAGTGTATGCGTTGGTCATGGTTGTTTGAGGAGGGTTGGAAGTGTCAATAGAGTGCGACGCCTAAGGCTAGAACGCGTACTGACCAGTGATGGATTGATAAAGATTGTGATTTGGTAGATTGATGGAGAATGTGATCCCGTAAGGTAAGTTTTACTGCGGCCCCACGATGGACAACAAATGTTCTTACTAAAATCTATAGATGCCATGCGTGAGGATGAACATGGTCAAGGTGGGTTCCAGACTTTGCAGGTTGGATCATGAGTCGACCTTGTTAAGAGGGGGGACCTGCAAAACAAAGGAAATGACTCCGACGCTGTAACACCCCGTAGGCCTCCGGTTCATTATCATTAACAATATCAGATTAACCTTACATTAATACTCAGCGGAAGCATATAATCGTTTTTCTTGATTTATTATGCATGGAATCAATTATATCAAGCAAACATTTAGATAAGGCACATAACATACGTCCCTGCTGATCCAGTTTCTTATAAATAAACATAAACAGATAAGTATACATTTACAATATACTCAGGAGGAAATTTATCTCATTCCATATCATTAATAGTTTTGTACATCCATATACATCAGAGTTCTCACCACACCGTGGCGATACAAAAGAATAACTGCCCTCATCGAGGGTTTACAGAACTATACAACCCTTATCCAGGGTACAAAACATAAACAAAATACAACTGAGCCTTCAAGCTCCTTCTGCTGCTCTCAGTCAAGCAGATATGTCTCTACTCGGGCCTCCTGCCCTAAGACTGATCTCTTCTGCCTGAAGAGTCACCTGAAATCACAAATCCCCCACACAGGGTGAGATACATATCTCAGTAAGCTCAGGGTCCTTGTGAAATCATCCCCACCCTGGCCCACAATTCACAATACAAACATCAGACAAGCATACACATCAAGTCTATTTCACATCCATGGCAGAGAACCCTCAATGCCGTTCCACATGGCAGAGAATCCCTCAATGCCCTCAGTACATGGCAGAGAATCCCTCAATGCCCTGGGCAGAGAACCCTCAATGCCCTCAATACATGGCAGAGAATCCCTCAATGCCTTTCACAGTTCATAACACAACCAGGCACAAATGCACACAAAGTGATATAAGTATGCGATAACCAATGCATGCATTATGAATATGACCACCACTCCCCCGAAGTGTGGTGTGCAACCAAGTGGGAATCATTTCCCAGGGACTCAGAACTTACCTGGCAAAGTGTCACTCTGCCGTTCCTTCCCTGGTCTGTGGCTCCCGCCACCAACAGTTTCAATCTCACGCCCTAATCAAGGCATATACTAATATCAAAACCAATCCATAGGTATTCAAACACAGAACATATCATATACAGAATTTCCCTATCCTAGGGTTCACAATTTCAGCCCAACGCACACTAGGCCATCATAATCCTTTACCAGGGCTCTCAAGGCTGCATACCAAGCATCTGAGTCATCCCCAGACTCAATGCACAGCTATACATATAAGCTCTGACCAGCATTAGCCCATACTTCAAATATCACTGGAACGGTCTGAGTCTCACTCAAAGCACCGTTCAATTACTTCTCAAGCTCAAAACAAATATAATCAAGGCTCTAGCATGTTAGATAACCATCAACAAGTGACCCTACAACAGTCACACATGCCTCCACAGAGCCAATATTCAAAGTTCACCAATTCAAAAACTGAAAGCTAATCCTTCATCACTAGACAGTTCTAAACAAGTTTCTCTACAAAACCCTGGGCTAATTCTAGCCCCAGATCATTATAGATCACAAAATCCAGAAAACCCCAACTCTCAAAATCAACCGAAGAAACTCAAGTTTCTTACCTCAGTGGCGACTAGAAAAGCTGCAGGACTGCTTCCTCAAGCTCTGTTGTCCTTTCTGAGCTCTGATTTCTCGCCAAACTCAAGTTTCCAAGAGTTTTCTGAGGGAATGGATTTTGCTCATAAAAAGGAATTTCTATGGAAAGGATGAAGGATTATAGCTTTCTAATCGGTTTTCTCAAGTTTCTAGGTCTTAGGGAGGTGTTTAGGCCAACAAATAAGGTCCTAGGAAGCTTGGAACAGACATTAATGGAGGCTGGGCGTGGAGAAGAAGAAGAGACTGCTTTTCTCTTTAAAAAAACGCGTTTTGCCCTTTATATTGGGCCTGCCCGAGGTCTGGCGCGATCCGCGCTAGATCCGGCGCTACCCGCGCCAACATGGCGGTGGCCCTGGCGCCAACAGCTCCACATCCACGCCTCCAGCGTTAGCTTCCAAAACCTGTGGTGCTACTCGCACCACACTGGCGCTATCAGCGTGAAATTCCAGTGAAACTTGGTTTTCTAGACCACTTACCATGCCATCAGCGCCACCCATGGCGCTATCCGTGCGGACTGGGAAACCTCTGGCACTCCTCGCGTGGCTCTGACGCTTTGGGCGTCAAGTTCCAGTAGGTCTGGCGCCATCTGTGCCATACCCTTAACAGGGTTTTCTTCTAAAGGATCCTTGGCGCTACCAGCGCGGGATCTGGCACCAACCGCGCCATGATGAGGGTCCTTACAGACGCTCAAGTAAGTACATCAAATATAGAGAGAAAAGCGTATGACTGAGCATGTCAGTCAATGTATATACAAGTGAATACTTGTGTAGAAGGTGTATGAATGAGTTTGATGAAACCTGTACTTATAGCGTGGAGTGTTGACCTTGGGCCTTTGTAGATAATTAACCTGTAGATAAAGGCTAAAAGATAATTACATATTATAGATAAGTAAGGTTACAGATAATATGTATCTTGTAGATACTCTGATGACTTGTAGATAAGTACCAGCTTGTAGATAATAGATAGTAGATAAGCCTCAGCTTATACATAAGTACCAACTTATAGATAATAGTTAGTAGATAAATTTAGGCTTATAGATAATCCTCTATGATAATCACGTGTATTATAGATAATCCAATGCTTATGGATAATTAAGTACATGTTAAGAGATAAGGTGATTACAATATGTAAATGATAAAGCATAACAGATAACCTGTTGACCTGAATGACCCAACTGCTGAGGGTAGACGTTCGTGCTTCTATAGCAGGGCTGACGTAGAGGGTTGGCACATGTACGAAAAGTCTCACATAAATGGTCATGTGTATTTTCCATATTTTGGACAATACAATTTTTATTTTAAAAAAAAAAACCACTACTACCTGTTAACTTCTATAAAAACTTAAGAAAAAAGAAACATTTATTTTTGAAAATAAATGCACCCAAACATGCATTAAGGCATCCCAAAATTCTTAATTAACACAAAAGCCATAAACACATGGAATTAATTACATTAATTTACTTCAAATAACAATTACTTCAGCTTAAAAAAAAGTAAAAGAATTACTTCAGCAATATCTTTCATCTCTATAGAGAACAGTTTAGTAATCAAAAGGGGTAGAGTGGGGCAATACTGAACAATGATGAAGTATATATATCCCAGCCCTAAAATAATCTGTAGTTCTTTTAAAAGTTGAAATTTATATATTATGAAAAAAGAAGAGCTAACAATACATTTTTTTAACATACTCATTCTAATACACTCTATTATACTAAAATTTATTAAGAATTATATAATGAGTGGAATATATTAAATAATAAGTGAGGTACTAAATTTAGTGATTTTTAATAAATTTCAATGGTTACTTCTTTTTCAGGGAAATTTTGGGAATTTGATGTGTATTATGGCATAAAACATCATATAACTACTCAGCAGAAGCTTTGATACTCACATTAGCTTCGAGCTTTTGAAGTTGAGAGTATGCCATATTTATTTAACTCCCAAGATGATTGAAATTAAAGATATATCCAATACTACACAAATTTGTGTATTTTATAGGTGAAAAAACATAGTCAATGCAGCATTACCTTAATAATAATAATAATAATAATAATATAATAATAATAATAATAATAATAATTATTATTATTATTATTATTATTATTATTAAGAGAATGAATTACCAAACGATAGTGTTATGGAAGCTTCACCTTAAGCTTCATTTTGAAATATTTTATTGATTGTCACTAGAACCACCATTAGCAGAAGCATCTCCGTTGCTATCCATATATATTCTTGTTGGGATAAAGATGCAAGCAATAAATAATATGGCTCTACAAGCTCACATATCAGAAAAGGGATAATCGTGATATATCAAATTCTTTGAAAATGGTAAAAAAGTTAGCTGATGTACAAGGGCTTGATACTAAGTCACTTAATTGAGTCTTTGATGATGTACAAATTTGGAAGACCTTTAATTAGTTTCTCTTATGTGGCATAGTACCTAAAAGGATGCAATATGCACTACTACAAAAACCCATATTAGCGACATAAAATCGACGATGATTACTCAACAACCGTCTTAGTTTAGAACGTGGTGGCATAATAGTAATTATGTTATGCGGAACGAAGACAGTTGATATGGAACCGTCTTCGATTTCAGTCTATGATGACGGTCGGTAGCAAAACCGACTTAGAATTCAATGTACAAAATAAATGCAGTGGCATATTTGTAATAAACAACAACTAATCAAAGACAGTTTTGGAGAACCATCTTTGAGTTTAGACATATTTAAACCTCATTTTTGCCATTCCTATGCATCTGTGCTACTTTTCATGCTCGTCCCTACCTCTTGTCTTCGTACCCCATTCGTATTTTTGAAAATAATAGGAATACTTCACAACAACCAAGAGGGGGGTGAATTGGTTGAACCTTGGTATTTTAAAAAATCAAATTCAAATCAAAGTTTCAGGATCTTTATCACTTTCAAAACCAAGAAACCTTTTACTCAATCAAATAGCTCAGACCAAGAATTCAACACAACAAAATAGAACTTGTTGAACAATGAATATGATTCAAAGAATTAAAGATCAATGAATAAGATGAGAATACAAATATAGAAATAAGAACACAAACAATTTATATTGGTTCACTTCAAAACATGAAGCTACATCCAGTTTCTTCTAATTCACACTGAATTAGAGTTTCACTATTATAAAATATTCTTAAAAGCTTTTACAAGAACCTCCCCTTTATCAACCCTAGATAAAGAACAGAATTACAATCAATGAGTTAAGGAAAGAAACAACCTGATGATCCAGTGAATAATATGCAAATGAATGAACAATTCAGGTTGAAAGACAAAACAATCTGAGAATATTCTTCTTCCTTAACCATTGAAAGAGATTTCTTGCTTTAAAGAATCACTTTAAAAACCATGAGTGTTTTAGATGATGCACGAACCTATAAAACTCAGAAAATCACTTTGGAAGTGTTTAGAAAGCTTGTGTATGCTCAGAATATGAATTGATCAACTTTTTAAAACAAGCTGAGCCTAGGTTCTATTTATAACAAACTTTTGTAACTGTCTGTAATCGAATAAAGTGCCAAATAATCAATTAACACGCTCATGTAATCGATTAAAACAACCTTGTAATCGATTAAAGTGTTCTACAAGTTTCTGAACATGAGCAACGAACAAAATAATCGATTATTCCGTCTTGTAATCGATTAAGACAGCAAGCATCAAAATATCAAAATACACTATGTAATCGATTACGATCTTTGGTAATCGATTAAATCAGAAAGCTTTATAAAACAAAATGAACTATGTAATCGATTACAACATTTGGTAATCGATTAAGACAGGAAGACAACATTTTCAACTAAGCCTGTGTAATCGATTACTACCTATTGGTAATCGATTCTTCCAGAGAGACTTAAAATCATGTATAGCAATGTAATGGATTACTACCTATTGCTAATCGATTAAAGTGTTCAACAAAGTAGTTTATATAAAAACAAAGGTCAAATAATCGATTATTCCGATAGGTAATCGATTACATTGTTCTTGAAAGCTTTTCCAGACTAGACTAAGAACAAAATAATCGATTATACCTTTAAGGTAATCGATTACAACAGTACAAAAACTATTTTTCCAAAATCCTATGAATCAAATTAAAACCCTAGTTAAATGTTAAAAGCTTTGTTTGATTTTCATGAAAAACACTTAGTTAAATTAATGAATGAATGAGTGAATGCATGGATCAATCATATAGCTTTTCTTTTACATAAAATTCCAAGTCTTCAAGCATGTTGAAATCTCAAAACTAATCTTGTATCAAGGACTTCCAAACTTCATGAAGCTCCCCTCTGTATCCAACAATCTCCCCCTTTTTGGCTTTAAACATGCCAAATTCTTGATTGTCCAATTGTTGAACTTGAAGCTTTAAAAGAGATTGACCATGGAAGACTTTGACTTTTTAGACCTGAAAATTTACACTTTCTTTACAAAGAACAAGTGTTAAAGCATCTTATTCCATTTAATCATCATTTACAAGTATTCTGGGTATAATTGATTCATTTTAAACACTTAGCTCCCCTTAAATTCCATAATCCATTCAAGTCAAATTTTGAACAAAAAATAGGGATGAACAAAGTATGTCAAAACTCAATCATTTCTCCCCCTATTTGGCTTGTTAAAGTCAAAAACATAAAGAGCACAATGTATAATTGAAATAGAAACATAATGGAAGTTTTATATATCCATAGGGAAGCCATTACAAAGTGAAATTAAACATTACAGTGATTTCCATAGTAACACCCTTCACCTTGGATTTCATGGTCCCATGCATGGAACCCTTAGCACAGGCATAGAATACCTTTACCAGTTCTGGATAGAATGTACCCTTTAACTCTAAAACTGCAGGGAATTGAAACACAGGTTTTGTGGCAATGAACTGCAGATAGTTTATTTTGTCAGACTCATTAGAAAATCATAGGTCTAACCTAGTTGGGGGAGGAGGAGGAGAAGGATTAGATGATGATTCTCCTACCTTCCTTTTGGAGGATCTAGCATGTTTTGGTGTGGGGTTAGACATTTTCAAAGAAGTTTAGACACAAAGACACACAGCAAAACTCAGAAATATAGCAGAAAGAGAAAAGACTAAGGTGCAAGGCTTTTCAATGATGCAAGGCTCTTATTTATAGGCTTGATTGATGCTCTTAACGTTCTTATTTTTGAAAATATAGCTGTTGGAGGTAGTTAAGGCACTTCAGAGGCCTTGGATTTCATTTAGATTTGGTGGGGCAGTTACATTTCCAGAGAAAAACTGTTAGAAAATGCACCACCAGACTAAATAATCGATTAAATGCTAATTGTAATCGATTATTTTGCACATTTAGAACACTGAAATTACACTTGGTAATCGATTATCCCGTATTGTAATTGATTATTTTACCATCATCCAAATGTTGAAGATGACTTTTAATCGATTATATGTTAATGTAATTGATTATATCATAATTTTGGGAATTTAATCAAGTATCAGAGCTTATGTAATCAATTATCCCGACTGGTAATCGATTACTCCAGAAGAGTTTAAAATTTTAACCACATATGTAATCGATTATCAATTATTTATAATTGATTATCCCAGTGAAACATTTAAACTAAAAAAGCACATTTGTTCATGGTAATCGATTATCCTGTTACGTAATCGATTACTCCAATGAGTATCAGTTTTTCAAAACAAAGAATAATCGATTACGAGATTGCTGTAATCGATTACTGAAGCTCAAATTTCATAATCAATGAGGATTTTAATGATTTTAATCGATTAACCCGAAGTGTAATCGATTATTACAGTAAATTTATCAGAATTCAGAGCTTTTTATAGATATATACATATTTTTAGCAGTTTTAATAATGAAGGTAGTAAGGAAGTCTAATTTTAGCATGGAAAGACCCACTTTAAACAGGCTAGCATATATTGGATTCATCAAGAATACCTAGCATGTTTCTAAGTGCATAAAATATATCTCTATCCAATGGTTTAGTGAATATATCAGCTAGTTGGTTATAAGTATCAATGAAATTAATTTTGATATTACCTTTTTGAACATGATCTCTGAGGAAATGATGTCTTATCTCAATATGCTTGGTCTTTGAATGCTTTATTGGATTCTTTGATATTTTAATAGCACTTGTGTTGTAACATAGCAAAGGTATTTCCTTCAGTTCAACTCCAAAATCTTGTATTTGTTGCTTCAGCCATAGGCTTTGTGCACAACAACTTCCAGCTGAGATATACTCAGCTTCAGCCGTTGACAGAGCAACACAAGATTGTTTCCTGCAATGCTATGAGATCAACGAGCTTCCAAGAAGATGACAAGTGTTACTTGTACTTTTTCTATCTAACTTGCAACCTGCAAAGTCAGAATATGAATATCCAATAATATTAATTGAAGAACCATTGGGATGCCAAAGACCAACTTTTGGTGTATCATTGAGATATTTGAGGATCCTTTTGACTGTTGTAAGATGAGACTCTTTTGGATTTGCTTGATATCTTGCACACAAGTAAACACTTAGCATTATATCAGGTTTACTAGCTGTCAAGTATAACAAAGATCCAATCATTCCTCTGAATTTTGACTCATCAACCTTCTTTCCATTTTCATTTGAATCAAGATATGTTGATGTTGCCATTGGAGTTGTAGCATCTTTGCTTTTCTCCATTTCAAATTTTTTAATTACTTCAAGGCAATATTTGGATTGATTGAGAAATGTTCCATTCTTCATTTGCTTCACTTGAAGTCCAAGAAAGAATGTTAATTCTTCCATCATTGACATTTCAAATTCTTTCTGCATAGCTGAGGAAAATTCCTTACATAGCAAATGATTAGTTGAACCAAAAATTATATCATCAACATAAACTTGAACCAATAAGATATCATTCTTATGCCTTTTGATGAACAAGGTTTTTTCAACATGGCCCCTTGTGAAAGATTGTTCAAGCAGAAACTTGCTTAGTCTTTCATACCATGATCTAGGAGCTTGCTTCAAATCATAAGGTGCCTTTTTGAGTTTAAAAACATAGTTAGCATGTTTAAAATCAGTAAAACCAGGAAGTTGTTCAACATATATATCCTTCTCAATGTATCCATCTAAAAAGGAATTTTTAACATCCATTAGAAA
Organism: Glycine tomentella; assembly: GCA_007407185.1. Classification (NCBI taxonomy): domain Eukaryota; kingdom Viridiplantae; phylum Streptophyta; class Magnoliopsida; order Fabales; family Fabaceae; genus Glycine; species Glycine tomentella. The sequence continues at coordinate 38,720 of PYAF01000611.1, forward strand.
GAGTTTGAAAATCATTAAACATGCATAAGCAAGCAATAACCTGATTACTTCCAATCTTGCAACTGGAGCATAAGTTTCTTCATAGTGTATGCCTTATTCTTGGTTGTAAGCTTTAGCAACCAATCTAGCTTTATTTCTGACTATGATTCCACTTTCATCAAGTTTGTTTCTAAAAACCCATTTTGTACCAATAGGTTTGAGAGAGGATGGTCTAGAAACAAGTTCCCAAACTTCATTTCTCTTAAACTGATTTAATTAATCATGCATGGCAAGCATCCAATGTTCATCATTCAAGGCTTGATCAATATTCTTAGGTTCAATTTGGGAAACAAAAGCCATATTACAACATAGGTTTCTTAATGAAGATCTAGTAGATACTCCCTTTGAAACTTCACCTATGATGTTGTCAAGTGATAGGTCTCTTGTTGTTCTCCAATCTTTAGGCTCTTGAACAGGGATTGATGGTTTTGCTTCAGCACTTGGTTCTTCTTTCTCTTTATTTAAGGAATCATTTAGCTGAGTAAATTCTTCCATTGGGCCTGCATCTACATCACACTTCTTTTCCTCTTTAGAGTGATTAGACTCATCACAAATTACATGTACAGATTCTTCCATGCACATTGTTCTTTTATTGAATACTCTATAAGCTTTACTATGTAATGAATATCCAAGGAAAATTGCTTCATCAGCCTTAGCATCAAATTTTCCAAGTGATTATTCCCATTGTTTAATACAAAACACTTGCAGCCAAAAACTCTCAAGTGAGAAATTTTGGGTTTTCTACCTTTGTATAGCTCATAAGGGGTTTTCTTTAAAATAGGCCTTATAAGTAATCTATTCAAAGTATAGCATACTATACTTACAGCATTAGCCCAAAAATATTTTGGCAAATTTGTCTAATTAAGAAGAGTTCTAGCTCCTTCTTCAAGAGATCTATTTTTCCTCTCCACAACACCATTTTGTTGAGGTGTTCTTGGAGCTGAAAAATTATGGTTAATTCCATTTTCTTCACATAATTTTTCAAAATGTTCATTTTGGAATTCACCACCATGATCACTTCTTATTGAGATAATTTTGCTACCTTTTTCATTTTGTGCAAGTTTAGCCATTTTTCTAAATGCAAGGAAAACATCACTTTTGGATTTCAAAAATAGAGTCCAAGTGAATATAGAGTAATCATCCACAATGACAAGCCCATAATAATTGCCACCTAAACTCATAGTTCTAGAGGGACCAAACAAGTCAATGTGCAATAATTCAAGTGGTCTAGAGGTGGAAACAACATTTTTCTTTTGAAAATAGTTCTTAGTTTGTTTCCCCTTTTGACAAGCATCACAAAGTTTATCCTTCTCAAACTTGAGTTTGGGCAACCCAATTACTAAATCTTTTCTAATAAGCTTGTTTATGTGGTGCATGTTTATGTGACTAGCCCTTCTATGCCATAGCCGAGATTCATCAATCTTGCTTATAAGACAAGAAGTGTTATGGAAGAATGCATGATCAATTGAAAGTAAGTAAATGTTACCTTTCCTTTTACCTATATGAATTACTTCACCACTTTTTTCATCACAAATCATGCAGCAGTTTTCATTGAATGTGACTTTAAACCCTTTGTCACTGAGTTGACTTATGATTAAGAAATTATGCTTTAAACCTTCTACATAAAGAACATTCTTTATCTTTGTTTTGAAGTTGTCTCCAATGTTGCCTTCTCCAATGATCTTGCCTTTATTATTATCCCCATAAGTGACATATCCACCATCTTTAAGTGTTAAGTTTGTAAGCATGGACATGTCTCCAGTCATATGTCTAGACAGGGGCGGATCCAGAAAATAAATTAAGGGGGGCACTCAAACCTTTAAGAAAATATTTTTATGTCTGCATATTTAGTGGCGGGGGTTCGGGGGCAACATCTCCGAAATTTTTTTGCAAAAAAAATTAAATTAACGTTTTATTATATATATGTATACAACTAAAATTATTTAATTAAGAAAATTCATCCATAATTCAATATTTAAAAATCCAAAATAACAATTAAATTTGATAACACAAGTAAAGTGTATTAATAATAAAAAGACTGTAAATAGCAACTACCTAAATTAAAACTTAAAAGCTCATTTCGAAAATGTAATATGAAACTGCAGAAAGAAAAAAGGTGGGTACGAAAAGCAAATTAGGATCAAATATGAGAATCAGCTTCTTTTCTCCTCCTCTTCTGAGTGCTTGTCTCTGTTTTCTTTACGTTTTCTCTTTGGCACTGTTCTTTCTGCCATTGTTGTTCGTCTTCTTTTCTCCACCAGCCAACATCATTGTCTCTGGCCCATATTTAAGGAGGGCAGTAATCTTCAACGTAGATCTGCCCCTGTGTCTAGAGCATCCATTATCAAGGTACCACAATGAGGATCTAGCTCTTATACATACCTGCAAAAATCAAATCAATTTACAAAGGAAGGTACCCAATTGAGATTGGGTCCGTAGGGGTTAGTTGCTTTCTTTTTCTTTTAAACCCAAATACAATCTCCATTAGGCATATAGAATCTCCTAGTATAGCATTTGTAAGATGTATGTCCTCTTTCCATACAATAGTTGCATATCACAGATTTTGATGATTTTCTAAGGAAAGCATTTTGATTGATCTTTGAGTTAGTAAACCTTTTTTGATTCTTCTATTTTGGAGGCACAATTATTGTTTTTCCAACATATTTTGAGTCCTTTTTGTACCCCA
>PYAF01000611.1:67759-78237 GCA_007407185.1 Glycine tomentella
TGAGTAACTCCATCATAATTATTAAATAGAGCAAAAAAATATTAAAAAAGTTTGTAATTTAAGATGTATTTATATAATTAATTTTGTAAAGAATAGAATGTGCAATTATATAAGAGAAGATGAATGATTATTTGGTTATATTTTCTTATAATATTGATAATCAAATAATTACATAACATTTTCAATGATGCGTAAATTACAATTGTAATTTATAAAAGTTCATATATTTTAAGTTATTCTTTTATAATGACATTATGTATTTTGTAAAATCTTACTATATTTTATTTTGCAAAAATATTATAAACTATTTTTTATTCCCACTGAGAAATGTTTTTGATTCGTCAATTTTTTAAGCTAAAATTTTATATTATTGATTAATTATTAAAGGAATATGTGCTTGGAGATGTTACCGGAACCACCACTAGTAGTGGCATCTTCTTTCCATTTCAGATTCCAGCAATAATACGGGCTCTGTGGGCACATAGCAGAAAAGGGATAATCATGATCTTAAAGTCTTGCAAACTGAGGAAAAAAATGTGGTCGATGTACAAATGCATAATACTGATCGAGTGTTAACTTGAGTCCTAGACATTGTAAGTGCTAATAATTTTGATCTTAATTTTATACTAAAATTTTATTTGTCCTTGAGTTTACAAGATGCTAGTTTCTCCTATCAAAATATCTGATTAATGGTTTTCAGTCTTGCCTTCCAATTGCCTTCCAAAATCATTTTAACTATTTTTTTATTAGCTAAAAAAATTGTTTAACTGTTTGATAAATAAATTACACATATTTTTTTTAAATGCTACTTAAATTATCAATAATCAAAGTGTCAGAGACTAACGTTAATTTACTACCAAATTACCGAACCACGAAATCTGTTGTTCTAAAATGAACCGAGCTGCAACTAAAATCTACAGCTTCCAATTATAAAATTATAGTTATCTTTAATCTTTAATATTTTATCATTCAAGAAATTATTCTAAATATCTTGAGATTCAACTGCCTCTAATTTTTATTTTATTTTCTATAAATATGGGGCATTCGTGTTTACATGTGAACCAAAGAATACAAAAGATCCATTTTATGATACTTTCACTAATAAAAAAATTTCATATGTACAGACCTAAAATCAAATCCTTAATCATATTCATAAGAGTTAAGATTACTTATCAGTCATGTTATATTAATATTTATAACTAATTTTAAAATACATAACATGGAATCCCAAATATTAGAAAAATTAAAAAACAAAATGGGGGGCACAATTGCAAAAGGGTGCAATATGGTTTTCAATTAACTTGGTTCCAATGAGCCTATAAAAAAAGCTTGGTTCCAATGGAGTAAGCACGTTTAAAATTATGAATTAACATAAACACAAGTTAATACAAACATAAGCTTGCACGCACTAGTTATAACTACACACACAAAGAAAGAACTAAGAGCATAAAAATATGCATTCTACATTTAGTTTTGGAAATATTTATGCGTAAAGACAAGAGAATAAAAAGACGAATCTTTGAAATGAAAATCCTAAAATATTTAAAAATCATGGACAATGTTTTTGTTTTATGCACAACATTATCCATGATGGGGTAAAAGTCCAAATTTACGATCTTCTACCTGACCAATTAAAACTGCAACTGCAGAGAGCTTTTTCTTTTATTACCGGAGTAAACTTATGGCATTTCATTAAAGATCAAATCAACAATACAAGAGAAAATATGATAGTAATTTTGAAGACAAGAATGAGATGGAGCCAGCCCAGCAATGTTATGAACAATACCATTATATTGGCATTGTCTTTTAACAAAACCTAGATGGAAGGTTTGATTATTAAGTAGCAACTTTCTACACTCGGAAATGAGGACACCCGTTTCTAATATATCTTCACCTGTGCTACTGATTTTATCCACAAGGAGCTTGCAATCAGACTCAAAGTATATGTTACTAAGGCATAAATCATTGGCAAGAGTAAGTGCTGACCGTGCTTTTTCTTTAAAAATCCCACTTTTACAGTTAAAGTATTTTCTTCTTCCTTATATATAATACTTGTTTAAACTTTAAAGAAAGTACTTCATTTATCTTACAGATGAGAGTCATGAGACTTGGACGAATTCCAACACCCATCCATACATATATTGAGATCAGGGCCGGCCCACTGTCGAAGGAGACCCAGAAAAATTTAGACATTTATTTATAGTGTGAGGAGATAATAGTTCAATTTCTATTAGAGATAATTTAATTTTGTGGGCTTTTTTAAAATTCTTTAATTCTTTAATTTTAATTTTTCAAAGCATTAAAGCTAAAAATACTCTCTTTTTACACAAACAAATATTTATTTGCATGTAATATTTTATATTTGTATATATTTATGAGTAGAAAAATAATATTTTGTATGTAATAAAATATAGGATAAATCTTCAAATTTGTTTTTGAAAGGATGAAACATTGATAAATTTGTTCTTGAATGCACGAAAAGTGCGACAAATTAGTCTTATAAACAATTTAATGACAAATTGATCCCAAAATTATACAACTTATTGTCAAATTGGTCCTTTGACATTACAACTTAATGATTGTCGCAACTGGGATCATAGCGGGACGATAGGAAATAGTTTAAAAAATAGAGGAGTTGCCACCATAGTTTATTAGGAGGAAAACTACAAAAAAACACCTTTTTGAAAGGAAAATGGTTTTTGCAACCAAATTTGAGTTCGAGAATTTATTAGGCATAAGGAAGGTACTAGCATCCTATGATATCCGCCATAAAGACGATTACATCTACTTAATTAAACAAATCATTTTTTACTTTTAAATAATTTATCTCACCCTAAAGTAAAATAATTATGAAAATGATTTATTTTATTTCTAATTAACGTTAAATGTCAAATTTTATTATTAGTTTTGAGGGAAAAAAAGAGTTAGCATTTTACTATTTTGATTTTTTTACCTTAAGATTTTTAAACTGTCACAATTCATAGTCCTAAAATATAAAATTGACAAAGATGTACACCTAAGTCAATTATTTAATGTAATTTTATTATATTAAATTGCAAATACTTAGTTATGAAATATTATTATGTTACCTGATTAAGTTATACACTAACACTACTAGAAAATAGACAATTAACATCGATTTGAACTGATGTCGAAAAGACCGTCATTAAAAGTAGGTCATTTTTAATATTGGTTATAAAAACCGATGTTGAAATCCACTATTATTGATTCCTCCAAAAATCAATGTCATATAGTAGCAAATAAACAAAATATAAAAAAATGCAAAAACAACATTGATTCTGCCAAAATCAATGTAGTATAACACAATACAACATCGATTTTGACAAAATTGATGTTGTTTTTGTATTTTTTATATTTTGTCTATTTGTTAAATAAACTCAAACCTGCAAATTAAAAACAGAACCAATTCAGGCTAGAACCAATCTAGGTAGTATATATTATATTCAAAGTATTATTGAATAAATTCTATTAAATAAAGAAACATTGAAAGTACATGAAACAATAATCTCAATACATAAATATCATATATAACCTAAGTTAAACATAACTCTAACAATTCTAAAAGTCCTTAAACATTTAGTACTTCATTTATAACTCTTAGCAAACATTTTGCCCATTGTATTTGAATTATCTTTATTCTCTCTAGTTCCGATGGTCTTGGATCAGTAAAATTTTGCATCATATAATAAAACATAACTTAATTAATGTAAATAATAACAACTATAGCGAATGAAATTAGTTATGAAGAAAACAATTACTATTTTCGAATTATCCTTGAAACCTCCTAGGATTATGGTTGACATTTAATGCACAACGTATTAGCCATATTCAGTGCTTCCTCTTTGCTTATCACACTAAATTTAATAACAAATTCAAATTTATCCCCAAATTAGTGTACAAAGTAATAAAATTTCATTTTGAAAATATCAAACATTGTTTAAATTACTTGCTTTAACTGAAATCAATTTAGCATTTGCCTTGGATTTACTTCCATGTTTATCATTGAATCCCTTGAAAGCACTAATTAAGAGAAACATGCATGTATGTTACGATTAAAATATATATGTCAAATACTAATGATAAAGTAAATGAGTAACAAACTAAAACTGACATGTCAACTATTCCTTTGATGTAGTTATTAGGCTTATTGTGAAAGAACAGAACCAGGCGATAACATTGTCCTTAGGACATATAACCACAAGTTGTCAATGTCCACTGCATTGGAGAACATTAAGTTATTATAATGCATACATTATTTAAATTTATTTGTTCAGATTTACTTACCCATTGAAGAAGGCTCCTAGGTAGACATCTCTTTGTGAATTCTGCATTCATTCCTTAATATAATCCTCAAATTCAAACTGCAATTGGCCAGATCTCTATATGGACTGTGGCTAAAGGAATCCATACACAGAGTCATTCCCCGATCGTAGACTTAACTTATTCATATGCCTATTTTTGTTGAAATAATGTAAATTATACATCAATTTAATACAATTAATTAGGTAATGGACTGTAATTTAAATTTACTTACATAATCTACAATTGTATAACAACAATGTTCAGACATTGACTACTGTGTGCTATTTTCTCAAGATCTTCATGCTTTATGTACAAGGGGACATTATCATTGTACACCCCAAACATAGTTTCATCCCACAATCTGCATTGGCTTGAGGAAAAGTTACCAGATCATTAAAGTCATATGATATATTGGATCTTCATCAGGTTTCAGCCTATTAATAGGCTTCATCAGTCCCTTTGGTACCTGTTAATCCTACACAATTAATAAATATAAGTTAATGATAGTTAACAATTTATTTGTAACAAATCCTTGTTTAATAATAATAAGCACAACAAAAAGGAAATAGCTTTTCTGAAAAAGGTCGTGCAAGATGTTTTAGTCAAGCAATGAAAGTGTTAAGGGCCTGCCCCATTAATTGAACCTATTCAGTGGGTAAAGGGATGCGAGAATCAACATTCCAGACTTCTTCAACACCCACCATGACCATATCATTTCCAAAAGACACGTGGTGCACGATTTTTGACCCTTCATAAACTCTCCCAAGGGCACCCAGGCGGGACAGATTGTCATCAACATACAACCTATGCCTATTTAATGCATCAGTGTCTAGGTCCTGCCCTAAGGGATCAACACAACTTCCTTTTGTCCTAACATGGGCATCAGAAAGAGCTAGCTCTAGCTCAACTGGATATACAATTCCCTGGGACTGCATTTGGCTGAAGGACAACATTAATTGTCTTGTCACTTTTTCAGTGATCAATTATTCCTAATATTATGTGTCAACTCCTCTTTAATATTTTGTTTCAGTCGATCCAGCTCTTTTGGGCTTACCGACGTAGATATGTGGGAGCCTGCTGATGGTGGTCCAAAGTATTGCCTAATGGTTACACCGGCTCCAGCAGCACGGACACACCCAAGGTGCTCTGTTCACCTAATGACAGTAGTCAATATATCCTGACATCCATAAGCTACAAAGCTACCCTGTGCGGACTACTCTTCTAGGGAATCTTGCAACCAAAAAATATGAAATTGTTTACGTACTTTTGTTGTTATTATATATAAAGACAATTGAAACTAAAAATTAATTTACAATCCTATCATCAATTTGGTGTTCTGCCTCAGATGTCATTTGACCCGATTTTTTTGTGCAAGTCAGCTTCCACTTCACTTGTTATCTAATGGGAGATGAAGGATCAATGATTGCTTCACTACTCCCAGATCTTCAAAGTTTGGAAAGTAATTTCATGTTCTTGCTTCCAAGAAAAGCTCATGGTTTGCTTCATCAATTAATTCAAAGGAGAAGCAATGGTACTAAAATCCTTCACAAATCTCCTATAAAAGCTAGCTAAACCATGGAAGCTTCTCACATCCTTCACACCTTTTGGAGTTGGCCACTCCATTATGGCTTTCACTTTCTCTTGATCTACTTGGACTCCTTGAGCACCTACTACAAAACCTAGAAACACAACTTGTGAAGTGCAAAAGGAGCATTTATCAATTGCTCCATACAAAGTTTCCTTCCTTAGCACCTCCAAGACACTTTTAACATGCATCAAATGATCATTTAAATTGGCACTATAAACAAGAATGTCATCAAAGTACACTACCACAAACTTGCCTATAAAGTGTATAAGAACATGATTCATAAGTCTTATAAAGGTACTTGGTGCATTAGTCAAACCAAAAGGCATAACTAATCATTCATAAAGCCCAAATTTTGTTTTGAAAGCCATTTTCCATTCATCCCTTTCCCTCATCCTTATTTGATGGTAACCACTCTTTAGATCAATTTTAGAGAAAATGGTAGCACTATGCAATTCATCCAAAATATCATTAAGTCTAGGGATAGGATGCTTATACCTTATGGTGATGTTGTTTATTGCCCTACAATCTGTGCACATTCTCCAAGTTCCCTCCTTCTTAGGCACAAGAATAATAGGCATAGCACAAGGGCTCATGCTCTCACGGATTTGTCAAGTAGCTTTTCCACTTGTGTTTGGATCTCCTTTGCTTCCATGGGGGAAGTCTTATATGCTAGCCTATTTGGAAGTGAACAGCCTGGAATCAAGTCAATTTGGTGCTCTATGCCTCTCAAAGGAGGCAAGCCATTAGGCACTTCTTTTGGAAAAACATCATGATATTCCTCCAAAAGAGATTGCATAGCTTTTGGCAATTTTTCACCTTCTTTTTCAACATGTAAACAAAGAGAGTTATGAAGCATAAAATAAAAAGGTTGTTGTGCCAATAACACTCTTTTAATTTGCTTTTCACTCAAGAACAAGCTCTCTTTAATCTCATGAATTTTTTTTACTCTCATTTACTTTCTCTTTCTTTGCTTCCCACTAGTTTTTCTCTTTGGAAGCTCACTTTCTTTGCCTTTTTTTGTGTAGATTTTTTTGTCAAGTGCAATATTTTTTTCAACTCCTCAATTCTTTTCTCTTTCATCCTCACTTGATCCTCACACACTTGTCTAGGAGTCAAAGGTCTCAAAATAATTTTCTTGCCTAAGTGCTCAAACTCAAAAGTGTTCTCCATGCTATTGTGTATGACTTTTCTATCATATTGCCATGACCTACCAAGAAGGATATGACCAGCCTCCATAGGTACAATATCACAAAGAACATTATCATTATAAGCATTAATAGAAAAAGGAATGAGCACTTGAGAATTTACCACCATTTCTCCACTTTCACTAAGCCATTGTAGCTTGTATGGCCTTGGATGCTTTGTGGTTGGCAAGTGTAATTTCTCCACAAGTCTTGTGCTAGCCACATTGGTGCAGCTGCCCCCATCAATGATAAGTGAGCAAAATTTCTTTTCAGCTAAGCATCTTGTTTGAAAAATATTTTCTCTTTGACTTTCCTCTTTTTCTTGGTAAAAATTGGTCAACATTCTCCTTACCATCAAGAGATCACCCTCCTCGGCCTCCATTAGTGTGATTTCTTCTTCTTCTTCTTCACTTGAAGAACTATTTGAGTTACTCGAAGACTCACTCCTTATGCCTCCATCCTCAAGCAAAATCATAGTTCTCTTGTTGGGACATTGGGAAGCAATGTGACCCTTACCAAGGCACTTAAAACACTTGATATTGCTTGATCTTTTAGGATTTGGATCCATAATTTTTTTGCTTAATCTTTCCACCTTTTCTTCTTTATTTTTTTCATGAGAAACCTCCCTTTTAGGCTTGTCCTTCCAGCTGGAAGTTGCAACCCAATTGGTCTTGGGAAAGGAAGCTTTTCTCCTTTTTATTTGTTGCTCCACCCCTTAAGCTTTATGGACTAGCTCCTCAATTTAGCATAAGAATGTAGCTCTATCACATCTTGAATTTCTCTATTCAAGCCATGAAGGAACCTAGCCATTGTTGCTTCTTGGACTTCCATAATTTCAGCCCTTATCATCATCAATTCCATTTCCTTATAGTAGTCATCAACACTTTTGTAGCATTGGAAATGTCTTTGAAGCTTGTTGTGGACTTCTTTTGCATAATAAGTGGGAACAAATCTTCCTCTCAAGCATGCCTTCAAGTCATTTCAACAATTTACTCTTTGTCTCCTCATCCTCCCTATGTCCATTTGAATTTGGTTCCACCACACCAAAGCATAGCCACCAAATTCTAGAGTTGCTAAAATCACTTTCTTTTCTTCCTCAATTTGTTGACATGAGAAAATTTGTTCTACTTTTATCTCTCACTCAAGGTACTCTTCGAGATCATTATTGTCAAGGAACTTTGAAATTTTTATTTTCACTCCATTCAATCTTCCATTCCTCCCTTCTCTTTCTTCTCTCCTCACCTTCTAATCTTCATCATCTCTATTTTGCCTCCTAGGATTGTGTCTCCTATGATTTTCTCTTCTATCATTATTTTCTCTTCTATTATTTTCCCTTCAATCCTCCCTCTCATCTTCATAATTTCCTCCATGAGAGGAAGCATACTCACTCACCCTCCTACCACCATGAGATTCTCCATCCACATTTCCCATTGGATGACTCCTCCTTTGGGTCTCCCTTTGTAACTCTTCAAACCTTGCATCCATTTTGGTTTGCAAGTCTTCCATTTGTTTTGTCATGGTTTTCATCAACCTAGAGGTCCTAGATGACAAAGCCTCATCTCCTATTGATTTTATCCTTAAAAAAAATGGTTAGCAAAAACGCAAGTATATAAGGAAATTCTCACCACTCTCTAAGTGTTTGTCACTCACACTCTTGTTTGCACACTTTATCTAAGCTCTTTCTATAATGTTCTCTCTTGCCTTTTTCCACTCTTAATCCTCTCTATAGTTCTTAAGCAAAAACTTCTAATCAAACCAAGCCTCTTTACTATAGTGAAATAGAAAATAATTCTAGGATGACTCCTCCTTTGGGTCTCCCTTTGTAACTCTTCAAACCTTGCATCCATTTTGGTTTGCAAGTCTTCCATTTGTTTTGTCATGGCTTTCATCAACCTAGAGGTCCTAGGTGACAAAGCCTCATCTCCTATTGAGTTCATCCTTAAAAAAATGGTTAGCAAAAATGCAAGTAAGGAAATTCTCACTACTCTATAAGTGTTTGCCACTCACACTCTTGTTTGCACACTTTATCTAGGCTCTTTCTATAATCTCCTCTCTTGCCTTTTTCCACTCTTAGTCCTCTTTATAGTTCTTAAGCAAAAACTTGTAATCAAACCAAGCATCTTTACTACAATGAAATAGAAAATAATTCTAGGCTAGACTCAACAGTCCAAGAACAAGAAAACTCCAAGACAAAACCTTGGAAATTTTAAAAGACAAGCAACAAAAGCAAAATTTGGAAAAGCAAAACTCAAATTGGAATTCAATGAGATAACTCAAGGACATATATTGACTGTACCAAACTACAAAAGGACGATATGCCAAGTAAATTCAATTGCTAGAAGCCAAATTTCATCAAATTTGCATGTCATACAAGTTTACTTAATTTTGTGGTTCAAAGGAAATTTTGGAACTTGTAATTTTGTAACTTTTTTTGCTTCTAAATTCTGTTTTTATTTGTATTGTTCCAGCCACAATTCAATAATTTGTTTGGCTGTCCATAAGTGTTTCTCTTTTGCACTTTGATGATTTATTTCACAATTTTTTCAGCTTTTGTTTTTCTTTTGAACAAGTTCACAAATTCCTAAAAGAAATTGAATGACTCATGAAAATGATGTATAACAATTGCAAAATTTGTTTCTAACAACTCAATTCAGTTTAGGCATGAGAGTAGAATCAAAACAAGTGGTCATACAACACAAAAAACACTACAAACAAAAATTGCAAGAATCAAGACTAGAAAATTGGAAAATTTTCAAGAACATATAAAGAACATGAAGAACATGAACACATTAAATAACATGAAACTTGAAGGAAACACAAGGGTTATGTGGTGGAACACACAATAAGTCCACACCACCAAGAATTTTTCACAAAAACACAAGAACACAAGGACTAGAAGAAGATTTCAGATTTTCGTTTTTGGGTTTGGTGCAAAATTTTACCTGTGAAGAAGTTCTAGAAGTGAACTTGAAGAAGAATTCCACAAGGATTAGGCTCTAGATACCACATGATGTATGTCTAAACCCATTAGACATGAATTTCCCAAATCTACCTTGCAATGAAACCTAATCTTCAAGAAACTTTCAAGAACACACAAGCTATCCAAGCTTTCATGAAAATGTATGGCTGGAAGCTTTCTTTAATGGCAGCAATGGAAGATGGAAGAGTGGTTAGGGATGAAGATTGTAACACCCCCGTAGGCCTCCGGTGCGTTATCATTAACGATATCAGTTTAGCGTTTCATTAACGTAAAACATTATTCAGCGGAAGCAAAGAATCATTTTTCTTGATTCATTATGTATGGAATAACATACAACATACATTCATATATAGCATATAAATCCAGCCCTTGTTGATCCAGTTTCTCATAAAAGTACATAGAC
>PYAF01000611.1:78337-90404 GCA_007407185.1 Glycine tomentella
TGAGGGACAACTTCTACAAGCTCTGTTGTCCGTGCTGTGCCTCGGTTCCTCGCCAAACTCAAGTTTCTGGGGATTCTATCAGGGAATGGATTTTGCTCACAGGATGAAGGATTAAGGCTTTCCAATCGGTTATATCAAGTTCCAGGGTCAGAGAAAAGTGTTTAAGCTAGAATATAAGGTCTATGGAAGCTTGGGAGCTACTCTAATGGAGGTCCAAGGCATGGGAGGAAGAAGAACCATGATTTTTTGCCATAATTTTCGTAAAATGGCCTTCAAATACTGGTTCTGCCGACGTTCCTGCGCTAATCGCGCCATATATGGCGCTATTCACGCCAAAATAATGTAACTAAAAGCTTCCTGGGCATTAATGGCGCTAATCGCGCCACTACGGCGCTAACCGCGCCAACTAGGCGCATCTATGGCGCTAACCGCACCAAACTGACGCTATCCGCGCCATCTGGTCGCAAGAAATGACCTTCTGGTGCAATTTCAAGCTACTGGCGCCATATCCCACGCTACTGGTGCCGCATCCCACGCTAACCGCGCCGTTCCCACGCTGTTAGCATGGGAATTTTTTTTTTTTAATTTTGTTTTTGCAAAAACCTAGGTTATTATAAAGATGGAAGACACCATGGAGAAGCTCTCCAATAAGTCTAGGAAGAATCACCACAATAGCTTGAAGCCATTGATAAGAAACAAGAGGTTCTTGCACAAGAACTTCATAGAAACTCTCACAACAATTTTCAGAATTGTATTAATGAACCAAAGTTAGTTATATTCAGTTTGTGGACAGCTTATATAGGCCACGAAATTACACATCAAATGCACATGAAATGACAATTCAAATGAAGCTTGAAGTGCAACAAAAGAAGCCTAAATGCAAGCTAAATGAAGCTTATGGTGCAAGCTTCCCTAGGTGACCCTTGGCTGTCCCAAATTCAAAATTGGTGCAGTATTTTTAGCTTCTAAGTGCAGCCAACAAGTTCACTAAGTTGCTACACAAATTACACACAAGTGCACCTACATCTCTTTACACAATTTCACTAAAAGGCCTTTTTATTTGTCTCAACTTAAGCTTCTAACAAATGCTGGAATTTATTGAATTAAAATGGACTTGAGACATCAAAATCCAGCCCTTGTTTCTCCTTGGATTGGTGTGCTTCCTCATGCTTGTCCAAGTTAGCCTTGATGTGATCTTGAAGGGCTTGAGTTCTGTAACACCCCGTAGGCCTCCGGTGCGTTATCATTAATAATATCAGTTTAACACTTAATTTCACAATTTACAACTCAGCGGAAGCACATAATCTTTTTTTCTTGATTCATTATGTATGGAATTAAGCATAAAATAATAGCACAAGCACAAGGTCAATAACATACCCCTGCTGATCCAGTTCTCATATCATACACTAATTAGACAGATAACAGGATACATTGACAGAACCTCATAAATTCAATAGTTGACCGCAGGAGGAATTTCATAAACATATCATAAATAGTTCTATACAAATATATACATCAATATCTTCACCACACCGTGGTGATACAAAAGAATAACCGCCCTCACCGAGGGTACACAGAACTATACAACCCTTATCAGGGTACAAAACACAAACAAATCAAAATTGAGCCTTCAAGCTCCATCTACTGCTTTCAGCTAAGCAGAAATGTCTCTACTCGGGCCTCCTGCCCTGAGACTGCTCTCTTCTGCCCGAAGAGTCACCTGAAATCACAAATCCCCACACGGGGTGAGATACATATCTCAGTAAGCTCAGGGTCCTAGGAAATCATCCCACCCTGGCCCACAATTCACAATACAAACATCATACAAGCAGACATATCAAGTCCATTTCACATCCATGGCAGAGAACCCTCAATGTCGTTCCACATGGCAGAGATTCACTCAATGCCCTCAATACATGGCAGAGATTCACTCAATGCCCTCAACATGGCAGAGATTCACTCGATGCCCTCAATGTGGCAGAGATTCATTCGATGCCCTCAATATGCCAGAGATTCACTCGATGCCCTGGGCAGAGATTCACTCAATGCCCCAACACATGGCACAACCAGGCACAAATGCACACAGAGTAATATATGCAACACCCAATACATGCATTATGAATATGACCATCACTCCCCCGGAGTGTGGTGTGCAACCAAGTGGGAATCATTTCCCAAGGACTCAGAACTTACCTGGCAAGGTATCACTCTGCAGTTCCTTCCCTGGTCTCTGGCTCCCGCCACCAACAGTTCCAAAATCACGCCCTACTCAAGGGACATTCTAATATCAAAACCAATCCATAGACATTCAAACACAGCACATATCATGTACAGAATTCCCCTATCCTAGGGCTCAATCAATCTCAGCCCATACTAGGCTTCTCACAGACCATACAAGGTCTCTCAAGGCTAAATACCAAGTATCTGAGTCATCTCAGACTCAATACACAACACTTGCCTAAGCACAAGTTCATGTCAGCCTCATAATTCAATTATCACAGGAACGGTTTAACCTCAATCAAGGCACTGTTCAATCTGCCTCTCAGGCTCAACATAATCATAATCAAGGCTATTGAATGTTCAGAAAACCATAAATGACTCATTACACAGCCATACATGCATATCACAGAGCCAAGATTCAAAGTTCACCAATTCAAAAACTGAAAGCTAATCCTTCATCACTAGACAGTTCTAAACAAGTTTCTCAACAGGAACCTGGGCTAATTGTAGTCCCAGATCAGTATGGGTCCCATTATCCAGAAAACCCCAAATTCAAAAATCAACCGGAGGAACTTGAGTTCCTTACCTCAGTGGCGACTAGAAAGACCTCAGGACAGCTTTCTTGAGCTCTAGTGTCCTTAACAAGCCTTGGGTCTCCGCCAAACTCAAGTTCTCTGAGCTATTCTCTGGAGTTTCCACTTCTCACTCACAAAGGTGTTTTCAAGAGTAGAAATGAAGGATTAAGGCTTTCCCACTGTTCCTCTCAAGTTTATAGGTCATAAGAAGGTGTTTATGCTAGCATATGAGGTCCTAGGAAGCTTGGGCACTCCAACAATGGAGGTTTGGGCGTGGGGAAGAAGAAGGAACAGTTTTCTCCTTCAAAAATCGCGTTTTGCCCTTTATATTAGGCCTGCCAGAGGTCTGGCGTGGATCACGCCACCTCTGGCGCTAACCGGGCCACCATGGCGGTTTATGTGGCGCCCCCAGCGCCACTCCCACGCCCCTAGCGCCACCTTCCAGAACCTGTGGCGTTACCCGCGCCACACTGGCTCCATCAGCGCCAACCTTCCCTGGCCTATGGCGCCGTCCACGCCACACGTGGCGCTGACCGCGTGGAATTCCAGTGAAACTTGGTTTTCCAGACCACTTCCCGCACCATCCGCGTCACATATGGCGCTATCCGCGCGGGCTGGAAATCACCTGGCGCCCCTCACGCCAGATTGACGCCCCAGGCGTCAACCTCCAGAGAACCTGGCACTCCCAGCGCCAACCTGGCGCCCTTGGCATGAACTTCCAGTGGGTCTGGCGCCATCAGCGCCAGTCCTGGCACTACCCGCGCCACACCCTTAACAGGGTTTTTTGCCAAAGATCTATGACGCTATCAGCGTGAGATCCGGCGCCAACCGCGCCAGGATGAGGGTCCTTACATTCACCCTTCCTTTTTAGGAATTTTGTCCGCAAAATTTAGGAACATACCTTTTAGCCAACTCGGGATACTTCTGTAGCAGCTCCTGCTCTCGTTCCCAAGTTGCTTCCTCAGGTGTCCGGCCTTCCCATTGTATCTTGACGATGGGAATCGTCTTGCTGCGGATCTGTTTCTCCATTCTGTCCAGAATCTTCAGGGGTCATGTAGGACTTGTCAGATTCTCTCTAATATGGACTATGTCAGGTTCTACCACGTGTGAGGGATCAGCCACGTACTTCCTCAACTGGGACACGTGGAATACATCATGCATACCTGGCAACTGGGGAGGTAAAGCTAGCCTGTATGCCACTGGTCCTATCCTCTCAAGGATCTGATAAGGACCAATGAACCTAGGACTCAGCTTCCTCACACCCAAAGCTCATCTTACACCCGTCACTGGAGATAGATAGCCTCAGAAACACATGATCACCCTCCTCAAACTGCAAGGGTCTATGTTTCTGATCATAATAGCTCCTCTGTCGACTCTGAGCCTTTATCAACTTGTCTCTGATCATCCTGATCTGCTCAGAAGTCTCTTGAACCATCTCAGGTCCAAGGAGCTGTCTTTCTCCTACCTCTGTCCAACACACTGGAGTTCTGCACCGTCAGCCATACAAAGCCTCATAAGGTGCCATGCCCAAACTGGCATGAAAACTGTTGTTATACAAGAACTCCACCAGAGGTAGATATCTGTCCCAGCTAGTACCTTGCTCCAAGGCACAAGCTCTCAGCATATCCTCCAGAGTCTGGATGGTCCTCTCAGTCTGACCATCAGTCTGAGGATGGTAAGCAGTGCTGAGTCTCAGCTGGGTCCCGAAAGCATCCTGAAGGGCATCCCAAAACCTCGAGGTGAACTTCGAATCTCTGTCACTGATTATACTGTCAGGGACTCCATGTAATCTCACAATCTCCCTGACATACAGCTGGGCCAACTTTTCTATGGTGTAGTCAGACCTCACAGGCAAGAAATGAGCAGACTTGGTCAGCCTGTCCACTATCACCCAGATGGAATCACATCCATTCTGAGTCCTCGGTAAACCCACCACAAAATCCATGGAAATGCTGTCCCATTTCCACTCTGGGATCTCTAAAGGCTGAAGCAAACCAGAGGGTCTCTGATGCTTAATCTTTACCTTCTGACACACCAAACACTTTGTCACATGTTCAGCTACATCTCTCTTCATCCCTGGCCACCAGAAACTCTTCTTCAGGTTATGATACATCTTAGTGGCTCCTGGATGAATGCTGAACTGACCCTTATGTGCCTCAGATAGGATGACATCTCGCAACTCACCCTCAGGCACCACAATACGACCTCGGTATTTCACCAAGTCGTGATCCTCCCAGGAGACATCCTGTTGGCCAATCATTGCTCTCACAGCCTCATCCTGCTGTTGAGCTTCTCGGATTCTCCTGATCAGCTCATTATCTACCTTTGTCCTGCTCAACTCAAGACCATAAGCACCTTCTGTTACCGTCAGTTGCATATCTCTGAATTGCTCTATCAATTTGCAATCAGAGATCATCAAGCAAGCAGCCGTCATATGCTTCCTACTCAAAGCATCAGCAACCACGTTAGCCTTGCCTGGATGGTATCTCAACTCAAAGTCATAGTCCTTCAGGAACTCCATCCAACGCCTCTGTCTCATGTTCAACTCTTTCTGATCAAAGAGGTATCTGAGACTCTTGTGGTCACTGAACACTATCAACTTGGCACCATACAAATAGTGCCTCCTTATCTTCAAAGCAAACACCACAGCTGCTAACTCCAGGTCATGAGTAAGATAAGACTCTTCATGGGGTTTCAGCTACCTGGAAGCATAGGCAACTACCTTTTGATCCTGCATCAACACACATCCAAGCCCCCGCTTAGACGCATCACAAAACACCTCAAATGTGCCTTCAGAATCAGGAAGAGTCAACACTGGAGCTGTGGTCAACCGCTCTTTCAGCTCCTGGAAACATTGCTCGCACTCATGGGTCCAAACAAAGGGAACCCCCTTCCGTGTGAGTCGAGTCAGAGGTATCACCAGCTGAGAAAACCCCTGAATAAACCTTCTGTAGTAGCCAGCCAATCCCAGGAAACTACGGATCTCAGATACGTCCTTGGGCCTCTCCCAAGACATCACCGCCTCTATCTTGCTGGGATCCACTGATACACCAGCTGCTGAGATCACATGGCCAAGGAACTTTACCTCTGATAACCAGAATTCACACTTGGCCAACTTAGCATACAATTGCTTATCCCTCAAGATCTGAAGGACCGTCGTGAGATACTCGACATGTTCTGTCTCCGTCTTGGAGTAGATCAGGATATCATCAATGAACACCACCACAAACTGATCCAAGAAAGGTCTGAATACCCTGTTCATATAATCCATAAACACTGCTGGGGCATTCGTCAGACCAAATGGAATGACCTGATACTCAAAGTGACCATACCTAGATCGGAAAGCTGTCTTAGGTATGTTTGCTGGCTTGATCCGAATCTGATGATATCCGGATCTCAGGTCTATCTTGGAGAACACCCTGGCTCCCCTCAACTGATCTAGCAGATCATCAATACGAGGCAAAGGATACTTGTTCTTCACAGTAACCTTATTCAATTGCCTGTAATCCACACACAGTCTCATACTGCCGTCCTTTTTCTTCACAAAGATCACCGGTGCTCCCCAAGGTGAGACACTCGATCTGATAAACTGCTTGGACAGCAGGTCCTCCAACTGCACCTTCAGCTCCCTCAACTCCAGAGGAGCCATGCGATAAGGTGCCACAAAAATCGGTCCCACACCAGGAACCAGATCAATGGAGAACTCAATTTCCCTCTCTGGTGGTAGCTGAGTTATTTCCTTAGGAAACACATCCACGAACTCGCTCACCACAGGGATCTGAGACAAAACAACACCTAGCTTATCTTCTGTCACACCCGAGAAGATATAGCCCTGAGCTCCCTCCATGATTGCCTTGCGAGCTTGCAAGACCGATAAGAATGAGGTGGAACTTGAACCTGCCTCGTCAGAAGGAACAACAACCCTCTTCTGACAACAGTCTAGCATCACGCCATACTTGGCCATCCAGTCCATACCCAGGATCATCTCAAGGGTAGGAATCGCTAGACAACAGATCTATCACATAGGTTCTGCCCTCATACACAAACTGCACGTTCTTGCAACACGTGCTCACCTGACATCTTTCTCTAGATGCAGTGGTAACCTCCATCGGAGGGACAAAACTGAGCTTAGGCAATCTGAGCCTATCTACAACCACATCCTGTATGAAGGAATGTGTAGCTCCAGAATCAAACAAAACTCTAACATCACAATCATTGATCAGAACTGTACCTCTGATCAAGTCTGGAGCTCTGGCTGCTTCCCTGGCATCTACTGTGTATACCCGACTTGCTGTGGATGCTGTCATCTCTACTGGAGCAGCCTATGCCCGACTCTTTGTCTGAGGGCACTCTTTGGACATATGGCCTGGCTGGCCACATCTATAACAGATAATCTGGCCTGAAGCACATGCCCTCACGTGCTCCTTCCCACAAGCTGAACACTTCGGAATAGGTCTTCCCCGAACTGGACCCCTCTTGAATCTGTCAGAGGGAGCAGAGACTCTCAACATCTTGCCCTTACCCTTCTCGGGTGGGCCAGAACCTCTGGGCCTTCTCCCTTCCTGTCTGTCGAAGGGAGCAGGCTATCTGCCTCTCTGTCTCTGAAGAATACCCTCCACCTGGCGACTCTGTCTCACCAGGGTATCCATATCTCGTGACCCAAGACCGACCAATAGCACCTGAATGTCATCTCTAAGTCCCCTCAGGAACTTAGCTGCTAGAATCTCAACTTCAGGCAAAGGTCTCCTGAAGTGAGCATACTGGGCTAGCTCGTTAAACTGAGCCAGATACTCGTCCACCATCAAAGTCCCCTGGACGAGTCCATCAAACTCTGCCTGCTTCTGCTCCCGGGCATCTCTAGGAAAATACCTGTCCAGGAAGCAGGCCTCGAACAACTGCCAGGTGATCACCTCTCCCCAGCCTCTCAGAAGTGGAACTGTGGTCTTCCACCACTTATGGGCGTCACCCTGAAGCATATAGGTTGCATACAGCAACCTCTGGTGATCGGGGCACTCCATCACCTCAAAAATCTTCTCTAAGGCTTGCAGCCACCCTGCTGCAGCCACTGGATCATAGCCCCCTGAGAACACTGGAGGGTCATGCTTCCTGAATGTGATCAGCATCTTCCCTCTGGCTACTGGATCACTCTCAGCCTCTAACTGGGACATCAGGTCCCCTCGCTGGTGACTCCCACTAGCCTGCTGACGACTAGCCTCGCCCTCAGGCACAGGAGGTGTGGAGGATACTTTGTCATCCCTCCTAAGGTTCTTCACCTCCTCTAACAGGTCCTAGTTAAGCTTCATCAAGGCCTCATTCACCTCTCGGGTGGCAGCCATCTCTCGCTACATCTCCCCCTGAGTCTGTCTATTTGCAGCCATCTCTTGCTGCATATCTGCCTGAATCTGTCTACTAGCAGCTAACTCTTGCTGCATGGCGGCTAGTGCAGCC
The DNA here is from genome assembly GCA_007407185.1 of Glycine tomentella. Classification (NCBI taxonomy): domain Eukaryota; kingdom Viridiplantae; phylum Streptophyta; class Magnoliopsida; order Fabales; family Fabaceae; genus Glycine; species Glycine tomentella. The sequence continues at coordinate 86,581 of PYAF01000611.1, forward strand.
GCAACTGGATCTGATTGGGCACTGGTAGCCCCACTGGTGCTTCTAGGTCTCACCATAGCACTACACATGTACATCACACAGTGAGTTGATCAGGCCCACAGTTAATGTACCCCCATGTAATGCTCATGTCAAACAACCACAGACAAGCACCAAATCAAGTTCCATACATAATGTTCTTATCAAGAAACCGCTCTGATACCATTAAATGTAACACCCCGTAGGCTTCCGGTGCGTTATCATTAATAATATCAGTTTAGCGCTTAATTTCACAATTTACAACTCAGCAGAAGCATAGAATCTTTTTTTCTTGATTCATTATGTATGGAATTAAGCATAAAATAACAGCACAAGCACAAGGTCAATAACATACCCCTGCTGATCCAGTTCTCATATCATATACTAATTAGACAGATAATAGGATACATTGACAGAACCTCATAAATTCAACAGTTGACCACAGGAGAAATTTCATAAACATATCATAAATAGTTCTGTACAAATATATACATCAATATCTTCACCACACCGTGGTGATACAAAAGAATAACCGTCCTCACCGAGGGTACACAGAACTATACAACCCTTATCAGGGTACAAAACACAAACAAATCAAAACTGAGCCTTCAAGCTCCATCTACTGCTTTCAACTAAGCAGAAATGTCTCTACTCGGGCCTCCTGCCCTGAGACTGCTCTCTTCTGCCCGAAGAGTCACCTGAAATCACAAATCCCCACACAGGGTGAGATACATATCTCAGTAAGCTCAGGGTCCTGGGAAATCATCCCACCCTAGCCCACAATTCACAATACAAACATCTGACAAGCATACATATCAAGTCCATTTCACATCAATGGCAGAGAACCCTCAATGCCGTTCCACATGGCAGAGATTCACTCAATGCCCTCAATACATGGCAGAGATTCACTCGATGCCCTCAACATGGTAGAGATTCACTCGATGCCCTCAATATGGCAGAGATTCACTTGATGCCCTCAATATGCCAGAGATTCACTCGATGCCTTGGGCAGAGATTCACTCGATGCCCCAACACATGGCACAACCAGGCACAAATGCACACAGAGTAATATATGTAACACCCAATGCATGCATTATGAATATGACCATCACTCCCCCGAAGTGTGGTGTGCAACCAAGTGGGAATCATTTCCTAAGGACTAAGAACTTACCTGGCAAGGTATCACTCTGCAGTTCCTTCCCTGGTCTCTGGCTCCCGCCACCAACAGTTCCAAAATCACGCCCTATTCAAGGGACATTCTAATATCAAAACCAATCCATAGACATTCAAACACAGCACATATCATGTACAGAATTCCCCTATCCTAGGGTTCAATCAATCTCAACCCACACTAGGCTTCTCACAGACCATACAAGGTCTCTCAAGGCTGAATACCAAGTATCTGAGTCATCTCAGACTCAATACACAACACTTGCCTAAGCACAAGTTCATGTCAGCCTCATAATTCAATTATCACAGGAACGGTTTAACCTCAATCAAGGCACTATTCAATCTACCTCTCAGGCTCAACACAATCATAATCAAGGCTCTTGCATGTTCAGAAAACCACAAATGACTCATTACACAGCCATACATGCATATCACAGAGCCAACATTCAAAGTTCACCAATTCAAAAACTGAAAGCTAATCCTTCATCACTAGACAGTTCTAAACAAGTTTCTCAATAGGACCCTAGGCTAATTCTAGCCCCAGATCAGTATGGGTCCCATTATCCAGAAAACCCCAAATTCAAAAATCAACCGGAGGAACTTGAGTTCCTTACCTCAGTGGCGACTAGAAAGACCTCAGGACAGCTTTCTTGAGCTCTAGTGTCCTTAACAAGCCTTGGGTCTCCGCCAAACTCAAGTTCTCTGAGCTATTCTCTGGAGTTTCCATTTCTCACTCACAAAGGGGTTTTAAAGAGTAGAAATGAAGGATTAAGGCTTTCACACTGTTTCTCTCAAGTTTATAGGTCATAGGAAGGTGTTTATGCTAGCATACGAGGTCCTAGGAAGCTTGGGCACTCCAACAATGGAGGTTTGGGCGTGGGGAAGAAGAAGGAACAGTTTTCTCCTTCAAAAATCGCGTTTTACCCTTTATATTGGGCCTGCCCGAGGTCTGGCGCGGATTGTGCCACCTCTGGCGCTAACCGCGCCACCATGGCGGTTTAGGTGGCACCTCCAGCCCCACTGCCACGCCCCCAGCGCCACCTTCCAGAACCTGTGGCGCTACCCGCGCCACACTGGCGCCATCAGCGCCAACCTTTCCTGGCCTATGGCGCCGTCCGTGCCACACCTGGCGCTGACCGCGTGGAATTCCAGTGAAACTTGGTTTTCCAGACCACTTCCCGCGCCATCCGCGCCACATATGGCGCTATTCGCGCGGGCTGGAAATCACCTGGCGCCCCTCGCGCCAGATTAACACCCCAGGCGTCAACCTCCGGAGAACCTGGCGCTCCCAGCGCCACACCCTTAACAGGGTTTTTTGCCAAAGATCTCTGATGCTATCAGCGTGAGATCCGGCGCCAACCGCGCCAGGATGAGGGTCCTTACAAGTTCTAGCTCTTGTCATGGGTCCTTTAAAGCTCACCAAAGGAAGTACTTCATGTTGATTTGAGGGGGAGCTGTATGAAGATTACTTGAAGAATCAAGCAATGAGAGGACTTGGATGTTTTGGCTTTCAACATGGTTCAAGCGTTGAAGAATGAAGTGTGTGATTAAATGTAAAAGGATTGAAAGCATTTTGATGATCCAATCTGTGCATACATATCATTCATACATATCTTAAAGCATTACATCATAGAACTTTAAGTAATTGATTTGGAACTTAAAGAAAAAGCTAAGTATTTTGAAAAATAGTCTAAGTCTGGTTTAATCGATTAAAGCATTGAAAGAATCGATTATTTTGTTCATAAGGCATTCTGGAAAATCATCATGAACACTTTAATCGATTACTTCATCGGATTAATCGATTATATGCATCTTAGCATGCTTTGATATTGGCTTTATGACTGGTTTAATCGATTACCATGTAGCTGTAATCGATTACATGTTTTTTTTGGAAAATACAGTTGCTACATTAATCGATTACCACTTCTTGTAATCAATTACCTTGTTCATTTCATGTTTTGCATTCACGCTGACTTAATCGATTACCAATAATTGTAATCAATTACATTACATACATGATTTTTTTTACTTTGTCTGGTTTAATCGATTACCATGAAATGTAATCGATTATTTTACTAAAACAGGATTTTTGCTTAGTCTGATGTAATCGATTACGTGTCGGGTTAATCGATTATTTAACTCGTTACATGAAAACAAGAAGTCACCAAGATCATTTTAATCGATTACAGGAGCCTGAGGAGCGCTTTTAATCGATTAAATTAGTTACGAAAATTAGTATAAATTGAACCCATGCCTTCTATGATTTAGTAATTCAACAAGAACTAAAATTTTTGAATTCTAAGCATTGTTAGAGCTTTCTAAAGATTCACAAAGGCATTCCCCTGGGTTCATTGAGTCTTGCTTCTATTAATTTATTCATGGGTCACTAAGGTGTTAGTGAAGCAAGTTATTCTTTCACAAAGGCTAAGGAAAGCTGTTATGCATAATTGGTTTGCATTCAACCTGAGATTTTCATTCATATGCATTTCATTCTTGGATCATCAGGTGAATTCTTTCCTTACTCTTTGTGGGTGTAAAAGTTTTCTGTTGAATCTTTGTATTTGTGGTTCTATTGTAAGTGATTTTTCTTTCAAGTGGAGATAGGGTTTCTCCAAGGACAGCTGAGTAGTGTTCTCAGT
>PYAF01000611.1:92096-103214 GCA_007407185.1 Glycine tomentella
AAGGCCTCTAAGTGTCTACGTGTTTTGCCAAAGTAGACAAAATAAAAATTTCCTTTTAGGCCTTACGGAAGCTTGATCATTCACGAAATCTACGAAATCTAGCACAAAACGTCACTCAACTTATAGCTTGAATTTCTAATAGTCCCTAAAATATTTCTATCAATTCATACACAATAAATAGAAATATTGGGGTGTTACATCTTGGACATAAAATACCTTTTTAGATTATTATGCCATGATGAAAGGCTCATTCTTATAAGCTAACTTTTTAAGATCTACCCAAGTAAATTTGAAATCATTGGTTCGCACACCGATATTACTATCAACCCACTTACAATTAAAAACACTCACAGTGAATTTAACATAATTAAGCTCCCAGATTTCTTCAACGACTCCATAGTAAGGCATAGACACCAGAAGGGGATTGTCATCATTTACAGTAGCAAAGTGTTGGGATTTAACCTTAAGACTAACCCCACTGTTTTGCACTATACTCTTGTAATCTTGTGATTTGGTGTAAAAAGAATACTTGTTGATATCGTATCCCTGCCAAGTTCTAACATTTCATTTAGGCCCATCTGCTAACTTCCTTAACATTTCATAAGTTTTATCGTCACTAAAGATTGTATCTTTAAACTAATTTAGGAAAGTCTTGTTATGGCAATTCAACACCTTATTCTTGGTCATTTTTGGGTTACTTTCCTTCATTAAGGCTTCATGACAAACTATGTATGACACAACTTCATTAGTGTTATTCAATATATACAAATGTGCTTTATTCAGTTCCTCTAGACACAGAGTTATAACATTCAGTCCTCATGAACCTTTACCTCCTACTCTCTTGTCATGACGAGACTCAGGAAGCCCAACAGGTTTTTCTTTTTCAATGTACTATGAATAAAACTCAATAGCTTCTTCTGCAATGTACCTTTCAACAATGGATGCTTCAGAACAGTGTATATTCTTCGTATACCCTTTTAAGATCTTCATGTATCGCACACTAGATGAACAATTAAGTGAACCATGATGTCGAAAAATGAAGGAGGAAAATACATCTCCAACTGACACAAGATAATAGTAGCCTCATTTTCCAATTTATCTAACTTTAGAGGCTCAATACCTTTGCTACATAGGGCATTGAAGAATAAGCACATGCGAGTTATGGCATGCCTGACTTTGTTAGGCAAGATGTCTCATATCGCCACGACCAAGAGTTGTTGCATCAACACGTGACAACCATGAGACTTTAAGCCAACTAATTTCAGAACTTTCACCTGCACAAGGCTCTTAACTTTTGAAGAGTATTCATGTGGCACTTTCACACACCGCAGACACTGACAAAAACTTGTCTTCTCATTTCTTGACAAAGTATGACATGTTGGAGGCAAATATATTTTCTTACCATCAGACCATGGATGTAACTGGTCACGTATACCCATCTTAACTTGACAAAGAATGATTTGTCTTCTAATTCTTATGAGATTCTCCTGTGCCTAAAGGCTCATCCACTTCTCCTTTGTGCAATTGAGTCACATAATTTTAGTGATCTAACATATCCAAGACTCGTAAAACACTTTGTGAGAGTGAAATGTTCAGAATGATTGAGGCATCCACAGCTTGTATTCGCCAATCTGCTCTAAGACGGCCTCGTATGGTTCAGGTGATAACAATACCGAAGAGTTTTGATGTTGTGCATCCAAACATCTACCTACTATTTAAGCTTGTGCTTATTTTTATTTTTCAATACTATCTTTCTAACAATTCTATCTCAACTCATTTAAGCCATTTATTATTAGATACAACACCTAGGGGTTAGTTAGTTATATATCTGGCAATCTACTATGGCAGTTATGTTTGGATTGAAACATTTTTGTTGTAATGTGACCTGTATATAACAACTACATGAAAAGATTTTCAGTGAAGTTAATAACCTCAGTGTTTTTTTTTTCATTTGATACACTGATAATATTTACTAATGTATCTTGTGGTTGATAACAGGTGGTAAAATCCTTGGACTGTGGAGGCAAAAGTTCTTATCTATCTAATGGCTGAAGTATGGTCATAACACGGTTTATGATTCTTGCCAATATGATAACGAAATTACGCTATTTAGGAGGACGGCTGATAAGTGCCATATTTCATTTAAATTTATGTTTCAAATGATGGCACTTATCTTTTGATTCCATTTAACTTTGCTTATAAACTGGCCTAAACCTAGTTAAAATATGCTTAGTACTTAAATTAATGTTGTTTTGGAAGATTAAATCAATCATGTTTTGTATTTTGATAGATTCTGTGGATTTTCTAAGCTTCTGAAATAGCAAAGCAAGCAAGGAGTGCTTACATAACAAGTATGGAAGGTGTAACAAGCAATCCAGGCCCAGAATCCATCAAAGCCCAAAGATTACTTCATGCTGAAGGCTTTAGCTTGCCCAAGCGAGCTCCCACAGGCTAAAATGGTCGCCCAGGCGAGCACAAGTTCCAAGGAGATAAGTTAAGCTCGCCCAGGCGAGCAAAACATGAAGGAAATGGTGGCCTAGGCGAGTGAAGCTGGCAGGTGATGGATTTCTATAAATAGCCAATGAAAATGGAGAGAAAAAAAGGTTCTTGGCTTCATTCTTGCTTCCTAGGCTTGATCTTGAAGTTTAGGAACTTAAATATTAGTATTAGGTAGGTTAGCAAAGTGAGAGAAGTGAGCATTATTGTGGAGACTCTGCCGGAGAAAAATGGTGATGGGGCCCTTCATCAATTCTTCTCTTGAGGAGGTTCTCTCCACTATGAGAAGCTAGCTTCTCTGAGGATTGGATGTAATCTTCTTAACCCTAGTTACGTAATTCCTTGTTGGTAATTTCATTCTGTGTTTAATGCTTGATTCTACTTGATCACTAGTTTCATGAAATTGGATTCTAAGTTTGACTGGAAAGTGCTCTTAGAATTTTAACCAAATGATTTTACTCTTTACGTTACATTGCTAGGAATAGCGCATAACATTTTGATTGCAAATAGCATGAGATTATGATTGTAATGCTAGGATTTTACTTCATATGCAAGGGGTCGATATTCAGTAAATATCCATAGGATTCTCGAATGCGAGGGATCGATTCGGGGTGAATTAATGTGTGCATCAGTAATGTTAGAAAATAATTCATATGTGTTAATATTAACTGGATACTGAGGGTATGAACGATGAAACCCAATCATACGTTCTCTTGAATTTATTAAATTCTTTTATTTATTTTCATAATTTTCTGTATTTCCGCGCACTAATCTGTTATTTCTGTAAATCCATCAAATTTCGATTATATTTGTTGTACATAACTGAGTAGCTCAAGTCTCTGTGGAGACGATCTCTTTATAAATTTTGTAACCTGCAACGACATTGGTGCACTTGCCAATAGTCTAACAATCACTAAGAGTCTAAGTGAGTTAGATTTCTTGTTCTTGATCTAGGTCTAATTGAGAGTGTTTGTATAAGCTTGTAAGAAACAAATTGTTAATAGTGAAACTCTAACTAGTTGGTTAAAAGAACTGGATGTAGCTTCTCTAGGTTGACAAATGAACCAATATAAATCTTGGTATTGACTACTTCATCTTTATCTTTTTTGTGGTTATTAATTGTCAATCGTTGGTGTATCTTTTCACAATCAACATAAAACGTTTTGGTTGCATTCTTTAGAGACTGGTGTTTGATTGATTGAAAATGTTCTTGGATTGTTTTGTGATACAATCTTTTTAACTATGATTGTTAAAAATTAATTGGCCAAGAACAACCAATTCACCCCCTCTTGGTTCTTGTGTGATGTTCATACTGTTTTCAAAAAGAACCAGAGGAAATCATTTTATGAACACGAATTGATGGCAATCGTGGAAGCAGTCCAGAAATGGTGACACTACTTGTTAAGAAGCCATTTCATTATTAAAATTGACCAAAAAAGTTTGAAATTTTTGACAAATTAGAGGATGTTGAGCGAGGAACAATACAAATGGATTTCCAAATTGACAAGATATGGTTTGGAAATACAATACAAGCCAGGGAAGGAAAACTCTATTGTCAATGCATTGTCCATGAGGGGTATTATGCCATGTCAGTCTTACAAATTCACGATTTTGAAGAATGGGTTGAAGAAATCAAACAAGATGACAAGTTACAGAAAATCATGCAAGACCTGATTATCGATCCCACATCTCATATTGGCTATACTTTGAGGAAGCAGAAGTTATTTTTCCAGGAGAAATTAGTACTGTCCAAATATTCCTCCCGGATCCCAATTATTTTGAAAGAATTTCATTCCTCCTTGGTAGGAAGACATTTAGGAATCTTCAGGACTTACAAAAAAAATAACAGGTCTAGTTTATTGGGAAGGGATCAAGAATTTTGTTGTTGCTTACGAAGTCTGTCAAAGAAACAAAAGTGACAACTTGTCTCCAACAGGATTGCTACAACCATTACCAATTCCTACACAAGTATGGACAAATATTTCTATGGATTTTATTTGAGGACTGCCCAAATCCATGGGGAAGGATACAATCCTGGTGGTGGTTGACCAACTCACTAAATATGCCCACTTCATACCCTTAGGACATCCTTACACCGCTACCGAAGTAGCTACAATTTTTCTATAGGAAATCGTAAGATTGCATGGATTCCTATCTTCCATTGTTTCAGATTGTGACTCTTGTTTTTAAGGAATTTTTGGAAGGCCCTTTTTAAAGCAGCAAGTACACAGCTAAAGTCCAATTCAGCATACCATCCCCAAACTGATGGACAGACAGACACAAGTTGTCAACCGATGCTTGAAAGTTTATTTATGATGCTTAACTGGTACAAAGCCTAAGAAATGGGTCTCTTGTCTTCCCTGGGCAAAATTCTGGTTTAACACCAATTATAATGCTTCAAGCAAAATGTCTCCTTTCAAAGCCTTGTATGGACATGATCCCGATCACATTCTTAAGGGATCCATCATTTCTTACCGCCTTGAAGAAATCAACAAACTTATAATGGCTCGAGATGAATTATTGGTTGTTCTACGAGAAAATTTGTTGAAGTCTGAAGATGTCATGCGTGCAACGACCAACAAATGTCGCCAGGATATAGAATATGCAATAGGTGATTGGGTGTTCTTTAAAATGCAACCCTATAGAAGAAGGTCCTTGGCTAAAATGATTAATGAAAAACTCTCCCCTCGATTTTATGGTCCTTGCCAAGTGTTAAACAAGGTGGGTACGGTTGCTTACAAATTGGATCTTCCATCTCCCAGTAAAATTCATCCAGTCTTTCATGTCTCTCTTCTCAAGAAGACCATTGGTGATTCTTTCCAATCCCAACCTTTACCACCTATGTTATCTGAGAATCAGGAATTACAGGTTTATCCAAACTCTATTTTAGATATACGTGAATTACAACCTGGCAACGTGGAAGTCTTAATTCAATGGCAGAATCTCCCTATAAGTGAAAATAGTTGGGAATCTGTGGCTAAATTACAAGAGGTTTTTCCAACTTATCACCTTGAGGACAAGGTGAGTCTTTTAGGAAGGGGTATTGATAAGCGTAAGCCACCCATCACTAGGGTGTACACCCGCAAGCAGCGAGTAAGAGAAGCAACGGTTATGGACCACCCAAGGAGTGCAAACCACCCAACAGACATGATCCACCCAAGGGATGCAAGGTCAAGAGATGTGAATCAAGGGGACATGACCCTTGGTCCAACAGACATAATCCACCCAAGGGGGGCAAGGTCAAGAGATGTGAATCAAGAGGACATGACCCTTGGTGCAGAGACGCACCCTTTGGGGCCAGGAAGTGCGACTCAAGAGGGTGCAACTAGTGGAGAAAGGGCGCAACCCTTGGAGCCACAAGACATTAGATCTGGAGCAGTTACAAATGAGAATAGTCACAACCATTATGAACAATTGTGTTGATTAGGAATAAATGTTAGATGAAGTATAAATAGAAGTAAACCAGATTAGGAAAAAGGAGGAAAACAAAGAGGGATAAGTCTAAATTGTGGATAGACAGACTTTCGAAAACCTGTGTTGTAAAAAAATATCTCAATTTACTTATATAAAATTTATATTTCATCTTTTCTATTCTATTCCATCTTCTCTGTTCTTATCAGGAACTCATCCATAGGCTACAACTACAAGTGAGTTAGTTTCACTTCCATGCATGCATAACCAAAAAGTTACAAGGGTGGAACTAAAAAGAAGCTAATGATAGTGCAAGTTAGAATTAGATTGGAACCTGCCACCTCTCCCCCTCCCTTCTCCCTTCTCCAACCATTGGACCAATCTTATATCTCCAATGCATAAATTGTGTACACAACATTTCATCAACAATTACTCGTAGCAAGAGTATTCAAAAAATCTTGACCTGTAATTGTTCCTTGAATTTAATCATAGAGAATAAATCCAAGTTCTCTGGCCTTTGCATTCGTCCTCCCACGATGGACATGAAATTTTCCAACTTATCCTTTGCATTTTCAAATGTAAGTACCGTCGTGAATTTCATTGTAGAACAATATGTGAGCTACATATTTATTAATTAAACACATATTTTTCATGATCAATAATTTTTTTAAGATGACTAGCTTGTGTCATCTTAAATTGTGATGAATAATTTATTGAACACGCCAAATATATTTTTTAAAAGTTTTAATTAGAATGTTAATGGAAAAAAATTAAAAGAGACACTTCTTCCTCTTTCTTCTTTCAACTCTTAAACTTTCATTTTCAATCACAAGTTAACCTTATAATTTCACGACAAAAATATCGTATATACAAACTCTTACACATGCAATTACGTATGATAAAGTTTGTTCAATTTTAATATCCCTTCTTTTAATATATTTTACATTAATTCGAAATTTGATTTTAGTCCCTAAATTTTTGTTGACCAGTCAAAGTTCCTAAACTGAAAAATTTCAGTTTTTATTCCCTAAACAAAAACTTGAACCCATTATTTTTATTTATATAATGAGATTTTAGGGGTAAAAAATTAAATTTTTTATTATTTTATGGATTAAAAACTTTAATGAAGAAAAATTGAGAAATCTTTATCAGTTAAATTTTTATTTACTGAACTAAAAATTGAATTTCAAAAAAAATATTATGTACAATGATCGGTCAAATATTTACTTTTTAACCTATCCCATCAATTGAGAATAATACACAAATTAAAGATAAAAATTAGTATCCACATTTATATTAAAATATGTTTTATTTTCCTAATATGACCGCTATATTATTATTTCTCTCTTAATCATTTCCAATAAGTGTGTAAAATGTTTAATAACTGAGTAGAAATAATGATATTATTGAAAAGAGGGTAAATAATATTATCTTAAACTTTTAAGTAAATACAAAACTAAGTTATGTTTAAATTAATTTTTTAAAATAAATATAGTAAAAATATTCAAAAAGGTTTTTTTATAAAAGTTCTTGTACGCATACATTAAATGAATAAATAAAAGTACATTTATAAAGTCCACACCTAATTTTGTTCATTTCGATTTATGTTGGATCTGTGTCTGATGCAAAGAGTTGAAGGAAAAAAAATGAAAAAATGAAATGGGCTAAGTGAGCCTATTACAAAATTTAAGGGGTGTTTCTATTCTCTTATCATTTTTTGCTATTCTTACCCTCTAGATATTTTTAAGAAAAATAGGAAAAGATCTCCTTGCCCTTAGGTCATTTTCCTACACCCATATCTAAATTCAAACACATAGGGGAATCAGAGTTCCATTATGTATATAAATTCAAATACACAACAAAATTTTGATACACCATAAAATTATGATTTTATTTTGTATCTAAATTCAAACATATAAAACAGAATAAGGATTTTTTATTTTTTATTTTTTTGCTTTAATTATTTAATTATGATATAAGTTACTTTTTAAATAATATTTGAATTAATTATTATACAAATTATTTTAATGATGACACTTTATTGTAATATAAATTACCTTTTTAACTGACATTTTAATTAGTGGCGATAAAGTTACCCTTTTTTAATTGTAATCAAATTAATTATGATACAAATTAATATCATAATTAGTTTGATACTATTTATAAAGGTATTCCATATAATAATTAATCTAATTACTTTTATAAAAGGTAACTTCTACTTATTCAATTTCAATTAAAAAAAATATAATCTATATGATATTGAATATCATTCAAAAGTATAAATTTTATATTAATGAATTTAATTGTAATTTTAAAAATGTACTTTATATCATCATTAATTTGATTGTTTTTTTTGTGTGCATATTTTGTTTTTTATGGAGATTAACTTAAAAAATTAACTTATATCTACAATTAATTATGTTTTTATACAAAAAAAAAGAGGTTAAAAAAAACACACAAAAAAATGCATTTTCTCTTTATACAACAAAATTGTATTTTCGTTGAATCATAAGGTGTGCCAAAAATCTAACAATGGAAATATATTTTCGTTGTATAAAGTATAGGATGGGAGAAACATATTTTTGTTGCAAGTTTTTTTTGCATCTCATACATTGCAACAAAATTATGATTATGATATAAATTATACAACAAATCGTATTTCTATTAAAAGGGTATTTTGGAAGTAAATTTTGTTTTAAAGCATGTGGGGATTGAAATAGAAAAAATAGGCTTGAGAATAGCAGTCCCCAAATAAAACTTAAGAAGAAGCCAATGGTGTAACGGTTGTTGTTTGTTACATAACCAATAAAGCCAAGGTTTGTTTTTATTTTAATTTCGAAACTCTTTTATTAATTTATTTATGAAAATACTGTGTGAATTTTTTGGGATTCCAAAACAATAAATAAAGTTCTTAATTATACAATCCCTTAATTTTAATTAAAATTTAAATGGATCTTTAAATTATTAAAAAGTTGAATTGGGTCCTCCAATTGTTTAAAAATATTTCAATGCTATGCCTCTATTAATAAAAAGTTTAATCACACCCTCCAATTATTTAGAAACACTACAATCGTACCGTTTTTCATTAACTTCGTTAGTTTGGTTGTAGTGTTTTTAAATAATTGGAGGATTTGATTTAACTTTTTAATAATTGAGGGACAATTGAAATATTTTTAAACAATTGAAGGACATGATGATTTTTAATAATTAAGAGACTCAATTGAACTTTTAATTATAATTAATGAACCAATTATATAATTAAGCCTAAATAAAGCTCAAAACTTAATATATAAATCATTCATATACAAAACATCACTAAATCAAAACTTAATGACTTGTTGCACTTCAACATATCATTGCATTATATTATCATACATCGGTTTACGGTAAAAAATGATATATGCATACATCGTTTTAAGGTCGATACATAATACCCTTAAGATGGTTCAATCCATACGTAAAACCCAACAAGAAAAAAGAAAGATGTTGCATCCACATTCTCATACACGCTCTATCCAAGATGTCTCCAATGAAGAAGGATCACCTAAAAGCAATTTGTTCCTCCAAACACGTAGTTAGAGATCAGCACAATCACATGCAATTATAAGCTTACCACAACAAAAATCACACATATATACATATAAATGAACTCCAAATGCTAAGGAAAGGGGGAAGAACTAAAATTTATAAACTTTGAAAATACTATAATAGCTAAGAATTTAATTCAAAACCCAGTTCATAATCTTATAACAAAAGCCCAATTCATATAAAAATTATATTTTATATTGTTCATCAATAAACAGTAATAGATAACAGTAATTAAAATCCATCCATCTCAACTTAACTGATATATGAAACATAATCATAATATTGATCTCAACTATGATCAACAACATGGTTCCATCACAAATCTTCACCATTTGCCATGACACATCATGATGCACATTTCAACATCAACTTATCACAAATTCTCATCATGACTCAAACACCAAAATTTATGAACATAATCAATGTACATCATAAACCACTAAACCATCTCAATCTAAATTGTTACTAATAAATACAGCAATAATTAATGAATATTTATTTGAATCTATTAATACATTTTATTTATTAAAATAATAATCATTTTAATTTTAACTATAAATTGAGTCATTTATTAATCATATCTAATTAATGACACCATCGCAACTTACTTATCTTAAACTATGTTGGGCAAAATTAGATAAAAAAAAAAAAAAACAGTTGGAAGTTTGCTAGTAGTTGAAAATTAATTGAAAATTAAAAAATTATCTAATTGAATCTTAAGTGTTTGACAAAATTATTTATTGAAGTAGTTGAAAAATATAAAATTACATAAACAGACATATTTATGAAATATTTTTATACAAAATTTAATTTAATTTTTTTGATAAAATATATTTTATAGTAGCTATAACTTTATTATTAAATTAATTTTAAATACTTGTAGCTTTTCAGTTAGAAAATATAAAAAAAAACACTATATAAACTTATTATATATTACTATAAGAAAAATTAAAAATTAGTTGAAATTTTTTTTGAAACGCACTTTAAGTTTCTTACTATTAGTTTTTTTTTTTTTTTTTTACAATAACGAAAATAAAATTAAATTTAAGACTTTGTAAAGGCTACTCAACCCTCACACTCTTTAAATAAGATATGGTGTACCTAAGAGTAGAAACCTTAGATCTATTACTTTCAGAATAAAAGATTCACCACTTCTCCACTAGTCCACTTGTATTCGCCCAAAAAAAAAAAACTCCATTAGTCCACTTTTGATACTTGGTACTTGTATTTAGTTATCAATTATTTATAATATTTCATAAAAAAAATGATATACTTCTCTTCTTCTTTTTTCCTTTTTGTTTTAGGCGCATTGGATTGATTAATGATATTCATATATGCTTTAATCATTTAAGCATTATAAATTATATTTATATAATACGGGAGGTGATATGAAGTATATTTAATTTAATATGAGAACATACTTTTTTAATTAAAATCAATATATATATATATATATATATATATATATGTATGTATGTGTGTGTCCGTATATTCAAATTGATTTGAGATTTGAGAAGTATTAGTTAATATTATTAATTATTTAATCTAAGTTAATTTCAAAATATTTAATGACATAATATATTATCAAATATTAATTAAATGTCAAATAAAAATTATATAATT
>PYAF01000611.1:103314-137594 GCA_007407185.1 Glycine tomentella
AAAATTTATATATTGAAAATATTTATTTATTATATTTTTTAGTTATTTGAAAATAAAAATTTATCATGTACCATACATAGAATAAAATACCAGTAGAATTCAAACAAATATTTAATTAAAATAGTATTTTTTCAGTAATTATAACAATATGAATATATATCATAAATTATAATAAATATCGTTAGTTGAAAGAAAAAAATAAGGTCTATTTACTTCATTTTTTTTTATTTTTTGTTCCAACTTTTATTTTACAAAACTAATACCTTATTTTCAATCTCTTTTCTATTTTCAAATATTTCATTGACGTAAGAAAAATGAGAAATGTATAATGTTCAATCTCATAGACAAAACAAGTAATTTGTTGTCAAGTTGGTATGAAATTTTTTTAGTCATGGTGAGCATTAAGTATCAAACGATGATTCTCTTCTAGGTGAAACTAAAAGCCATAATGAAAGCTCTAATTAATAGAAAAATAAATGATTTTTGTATATTTGATTTGTGTTCTTGATACAATGTGATAAACCCTATTTATAATGATTAACTAACAATTACATTAGCCAAAGCACTTCCCACACACCCCTATAATCTAAGTGATCATGACTCATATCTCATTATCTGCTTTCATACTCTTTAGGCTAACCTCCACGTTTACGATGGCCCACACGTCATCCAAACTAGTCTTTTCCAGTAGTTTTACCAATTTACCCTAACTTAGCCACGCCAGTTACTCCAATCAGCTTACCTGTGTTAGCTGTATCCAATCGGCGATTGATGTCTTAATGACTAACTTTTTATGGGTTAATATTGTCATAAAAAAGTTCACCATGGATATGCCTACCTTTTTTTTTTTTATAAAAATCTAGAGTTATGCTCAACAAATTGAGGAGGACAATCCCAAGTAGGATGGTACCGCACTCATCAACAACCGAAATAGTACACTCCACTATATTAAAGATCAAATAGAAAATAAAGATCATGAGGCACAAACAACCAAAATTCATGTAAGCTCATGAAAATCTAAAGTATGGAAGATGATATCTATTCCTAAAAAATTTTTCCAGAATAAAAGATGTGAAAGAGAATCTCACCAAACTAAGTCATTGGTGGTAACACCATGAGCGACAAGCTTATCTATTATATTAAAGTCCATAAAATTATTTTATATATATATATATATATATTCATTTTTATTAAACTGGAGAAAATAAAATTAATTATTTTTCTCATCCTCTTCTTGTCTTAATTTATTTAATCATTACAACAAAAAAACATTATATTTTCTTAAGTTTTCTATTTTTCAATTTCTTTTTTTTATTTTACCTAAAATATGTTTCATTGGAAAAAAATATAAAGAACACATAAATAATACTCCAAAAGATATAAACGATGAAAGGAATTTCTTTTTGTTTTATAAAAAAAATGATGATGAACGCTAGAATGGAATAAATTTATGTCAAAGGGTGAAAGGCTTTTTGGAGATGTTCAGTTTGAACTTTCAATTGTCAAGCTTTTTCATACCCTGGAGTTGTTATATGTCAAATCCATCACTAATGTTGGCACCATTACGACAGGGATGCAATGATGTGGATGAAATTAAACTCATCCTCAGAACACCAAAATGCGGATATCAGAGATAGCGAACTGATCTCAGCGTGCGAAGATATTTATAGAATTGCATAAAATTAAACGAGCAAAGTACTTAAAAAAATTTAATACAAGAGATAATTTAAAATAGGAATCTTATAAAAAAGACAAATCAATTTCAGAATAGAATCTTATATATAGAAACCAAAATAATAATATTATTTTATTGTTACAGATCTTTTATATTGGACCGAGTCTAAAAGGCCCAAGACAGCTAAGGAAGTTATTTACGGAAAGATTAAAGAAGATTGGAGTTCTAAATATTTGCATAATCAAAGAAGATACATGAGGTTATCTTTCAGAATATCCACTCAAGATCATGATCAAGAATAAGAATAGTTTCCCTATTTCTCCACAGGTCAGTAAGCATAAATAGCCATATACGTCAAAGGTGAAAGGTACGTACACTCTGTTACTCTCTCTTTTCCATTCTCACAGTGCACACACCCCACGTCCCAATTGTGGTTCGTTTGTGTTGTGATCTTCTTCCTGGTGTTGTTTGAATCTTGATAAGCACCTTCAGAGAGAGAGAGAGTTTGATCCTACATTGATTTCTGGCATATTGCTGGATCTCCGTTTTCAAGAAACGGAACATTGGCGCCGTCTGTGAGGAACGTTAAACTTCGATTCCCACCATGGTAAACACGAGAAGACATCAGCTTGAAGGCCCACCCGAGGTCGACCGATCACGATCGGTCCGGGTGGAGGACGCTTTGACGGACACAGCTTCATCACGAGCACAGAATAACCCGCCCCCCGCACCTGTTGAGAACCTGCTGCCCACGTCGGCCGAGGTAGACCAAGAATCTTTGCAGCGCTTCACCAGCAATGCGTTGCAGTCCATTCTGTCGCGGATTGAACGACTCGAGAGGCAACACGCCCTTCAGCGGCAAGAGGATATGAATCATATGTTGGCACAATTAGATGAACGTTGTGCAAGATGGACAATGGGCGAACATGACCGAATAAGAACGATGGAGCAGCGACTCGGCCGCATGGAGTTACCACAAGAGCCAGAACTACACCACGAGCCGCCTAGAGCCGAGATCCCAAGATCGGCTGAGTTCAGAAGCCCACAGAATGCACCACAAGGCTCGTCTTATCAGTCGGGTGGTGGTGCTGAGGTCTACAGGAGGAAGTACAGGCGGGGACAGTATAATAACAGTCCGTTCGTCGACGACATCGTCAATGCCCAATTTTTAGAAGATTTTGACGGATCTTTCTTGAACAAGTACGATGGGACCCAGGACCCGCAGGTGCACATAGACGAGTTCGACATGCAGATGTGTGTCAGAGGGATTGAAGAGCCGATTATATCTCAGATATTTGTTACCACTCTGACCGGCTCAGACATGGTTCCACTCGCTGCCTCCCTGATCGATTCGTAATTTTGAGGACTTTGGCCAGAGATTTTTGCTCAATTTTGCAACAAGCAAGAAACAGCCCAAGT
Organism: Glycine tomentella; assembly: GCA_007407185.1. Classification (NCBI taxonomy): domain Eukaryota; kingdom Viridiplantae; phylum Streptophyta; class Magnoliopsida; order Fabales; family Fabaceae; genus Glycine; species Glycine tomentella. The sequence goes on from PYAF01000611.1 coordinate 106,409, forward strand.
CCGAGTTTGTCCTGGGCAAAATCCAACAGCAGCCGGGGGAGACGTTGCAGAGCTATTTGGACCGATTTAAAGAAGCTGCCTTGCAAGTGCAAGGCCTGGAGGAAAAGGTGCATGTCCATTTATTATCGGCCGGCCTCAATGGATCATCTCGACTGGCGAAATCTATCTACAAGGACCCTGTTAGAACTTTGCTGGATTTCAGAGTCCAATCTAAAAAATATCTAGAGCTGGAACAGATGGAGATTGCCAACACCACTCCCAAGAAAAAAGGGTCACCACTGAGACATCGCCCACACATTGGGAATGCACCCCACAACAGGAGTTTGGAAATCGGCCATAGACCGGCAAGACACAAGACCAAATATGATAGATACACCCCACTGAACACCTCTCGGGCGCAGGTATGGAGGGAAGTAGCCATGACCGAGATGAAGAAGGTAGACCGACCTCGACCGGTGTATAAGAAGACCGGCCTTGATCATTCCCGCTTTTGTCAGTTTCACAATGGCCCGGGACACACTACCGATCAGTGCTGGGACCTGAGGGATGCAATAGAGAAATTCATCTGAGAAGGAAAGTTGCGGCGGTATGTGATAAAAACCCAAGGACAGCAGGGAAAGCGCAAAGGCAATCCCAATGATGAGGTGAAAGGCCGAGATGAGAAGAGAAAGAAGACAGATGAGGAGGAATTCCCAGAGCCAGAGTTTGAGTGCAACGTCATTACCGGTGCTATGGGGGGAGGAGGTGACACTGCCAATTAGCGTCATAAGTACCTCAGAGAAGTGTTGACAGTGAGGGAACAACCCAGGTTTAAAACTACCAGTGATAAGGGTGAGTCGCCTTTGCTTTATTTTACCAGAGACGACTTGGCCGATGTGATACCGGGACATGAGGATGGCCTGGTCATTACTGGGACCATAGCCAATTATAGTGTTAAAAAGATATTTGTTGACAATGGCAGTTGTGCCGACGTTATGTCCTGGTCGGCATTCAAGAAGATGAACCTGGATGAAGAAGATCTGAAACCATGTCATACAGTACTGTCAGGTTTTAATGGCGAGAATACTGCACTCAAAGGCTCCATTGAGCTGCGACTTACGTTGGGAACAAAAGAGGGCTTCAAGTCGGAAAGAGTCAAGTTCGTGGTAGGGGAGTTTCCTTCCCCCTACAATGTAATTCTTGGAAGGCCCACCCTCCATAAGTGGGATATCTTGATGTCCACCAAGCACTAGAAAATGAAGTTTGTGGGGAGCAACGGCAAAGTAATTACTATCTGCGGAGATCAGAGGGAATCTCGCCAGTGTTACTTCAATGCTGTGAAGGAGAGTGGAGCGGGCCCTTCTTCAATGCCGAGTTGCCAAGAAGGTCGAGATGAAACAAGGAGAACAAAGGGGAAGCAAGTAAAGCCTGTAAATCTGGTGGAACTTGATATACGGGAGAAGGAGGAGGGATGGAGACCTGAGCCCGCCGACGAGCTCATGGATGTTCAGATTGGCCCAGAAGCCACCCGAGTTACTAAGATTGGGATGGTAACAGAACCAGCTGCACGGGCCGAGTTGGTAGAATGTCTCAAAGAGAACCGAGATGTTTTTGCATGGAAAGCTTCAGAAATTCCGGGGATAAATCCTGTATTCTGCTGTCACAAGTTATCCATGTATCCTGATGCAAAACCAGTAGCTCAAAAGAGAAGGAATCTCGGCCTTGATCGGAGGCAAGTACTGGAGAAGCATATCCGAGAGTTATTGGATGCTGGATTCATACAGGAAATCCAATACACTACCTGGCTATCCAATGTGGTGATGGTTAAGAAGTCCAACGGCAAATGGCGAGTTTGCGTTGACTACACCGACGTCAACAAGGTGTGTCCGAAAGATTCCTATCCGTTGCCGAGCATAGATCAGCTGGTTGACAATTCTGCCGGATACAAACTATTGTCTTTCATGGATGCATATTCTGGGTACAATCAGATTCCGATGTATCCAGGAGATCGGGAGAAGACGGCCTTCAGGGGAGGAGAAGCCAATTATTGCTATAATGTGATGCCCTTTGGCTTGAAGAATGCCGGAGCCACTTACCAGCGCATGATGAATAAGGTGTTCGCCCAGCAGCTCGGCTGAAATATAGAGGTGTACATTGATGACATGATTGTGAAGACAGCATCAGAGGGCAATCATGTCCGAGATCTCCAGGAAACTTTCCGAAGATTAAGGGAAAATAACATTCGACTAAACCCGCTCAAATGTGCTTTTGGAGTGACGGCGGGGAAATTCCTGGGCTTCATGTTGACTCACAGGGGTTTTGAAGTTAACCCGGACAAGTGTGAAGCAGTCCTGAACATGAAGTTCCCGGCCATAAAGAAAGAGGTACAGCAACTGACGGGTAGGCTGGCAGCACTAACAAGGTTCCTGCCCAAATCAGCAGAGAAGGCCCTCCCCTTTTTCCGGTTGCTGAAGAAGGAAGCCCGAGTTGGATGGAGTCCGGAATGTGAGGCCGCCTTTCAGGAGATCAAGAGATGTCTTTCCTCACCGCCGGTGTTATCTAAACCAGAGCCAGGTGAAACACTTGTCTTATACTTGTCAGTGGGCGAAGAAGTCGTGAGTGCCGTGTTAGTCAGGGAGATCGGCAAAGATCAGCTGCTTGTATATTTCATAAGCCGAGCTTTAAAATGCTCAGAGTTAAGGTATCAGAAGTTGGAGAAGGTAGCTTTTGCGCTTTTAGTGGCGGCCAAGAGGTTGCGCCCATATTTTCAGGGTCACACTATTACAGTACGTACCGACCAGCCGATCCGGCAAGTTCTTCACAAGCCGGACTTAGCAGGAAGAATGATGAATTGGGCAATACAGCTGTCCGAGTTTGATTTGAAGTATGAAGCCCGACAGGCCATCAAAGCCCAAGCGTTGGCCGACTTCTTGGTCGAACTCACCCCCTCGACCTCGGCCAATGAGGAAGTGTGGAACCTTTTTGTGGATGGGTCATCCAACACAAAGGGAAGTGGAGCAGGGGTCATAGTAGAGAATCCTCAAGGAATATCGGTAGAACAGTCACTGCGGCTCAATTTCCCAACATCAAATAATCAGGCCGAGTATGAGGCCTTGATAGCCGGGTTGATCTCGGCCAAAGAACAAGGAGCCCGGAAGGTGAAAGTTTTCACAGATTCACAACTCGTAGCGACTCAGATCGAAGGTAGATATCAGGCCAAGGGGCCCTTGTTGATCAAGTACTTGGCTAGGGTCAGGGAGATCATCGCCGAGTTTGATGAAGTCGCCATCTCCCATATTCCCCGAGAAGAGAACGTGAGGGCCGATATATTATCCAAGCTGGCAAGTACCAAGGGTGCAGGGAACTATAGATCGGTAGTACAATAGGAGCTGGCTTATCCCACTTGCGTCATGATGATATCAACTGAGTCCGACTGGAGGCAACCCATTATTAGATACCTGGAGCAGGGAATAATCCCAGAGGATGACGCTGAGGCCAAAAAGTTGATCCGAGATGCTGTATTATACACCACCTTGGAGGGATAGTTGTAGCGAAAGGGACCACACACCCCCATGTTACTCTGCGTTGGACCTGACCGAGCAGAATATATCTTGGTCGAGATACATGAGGGCATTAACGGCCAACATATGGGGGCTAAGGCACTAGCAGTAAAAGCTATTCGGGCCGGATATTTCTGGCCGACTATGAAGGCAGATGCGCAGGATCACGTAAAGAAATGCGAAAGCTGTCAGAAGCACGCAAAAATAATATGGTCTCCCCCGTCCGAGCTGACAACTATCACTTCTCCCTGGCCTTTCTACAAGTGGGGGATGGATTTATTGGGTCCTTTCAAGGCTACTGAGGGGCAACTGAAATGGCTCATTGTAGCAGTCGATTATTTCACAAAGTGGATAGAGGCCGAGCCGCTAGCCACCATCACCTCGGCCCGAGTTCGGAAATTCTTCGAAAGGAACATTATATCCCGATTCGGGATCCCGGCCGAGATCGTCACGGATAATGGGACTCAGTTCACTGATAAGAAGTTCAGAGAGATGATGGCCGACTTTCATATCAAGCACCATTTTGCTTCCGTCGAGCACCCACAGTCTAATGGCCAGGCCGAAGCTGCCAACAAAGTCATTTTGGAAGGACTCAGAAAAAGGATGTATGACGCCGGAGGAAGTTGGGTGGAGCAGCTATACTATGTTCTATGGGCGCATAGGACCTCTGTCCAGACATCCACTCAAGAAACACCGTTTAGAATGACATACGGGTGCGAAGCGATGATCCTGGTTGAAATCGGACAGCCCTCTTGGAGAAGAATGAAGATGCTCAAGGAAGGATAGGAAGTTAATAATGCGGCGTTGATCACCGAGCTGGAGTTGATAGATGAAACCCGAGCTCAAGCACATATCCAAGATGTAGCCGTAAAGCAGTTGGTCGCCAGAAAATTCAACAGAAAGATCAGACCGAGATCCTTCGAAAAAGGCGATCTAGTCTTGAGAAGAGCCGACATTGGCAATAAGAATGCTCAGGATGGGAAGTTGGCGACTAATTGGGAAGGGCCATACCGAGTCACTCAGAATCTCGACCATGGGGCATATATGTTGGAGACATTAGATAAGAAGGCGATCAAGCGCACCTGGAATGTCGACAAGTTGAAGACATATTATAGCTAATTGTTTTTATGTGTTTTCCGTTAATTGAGTAAAGTGGCGGCCAACGGCTTAGACACCCCCACTTCATGTAATCTCTTTCATTGGGATCATAGAAACAAATGAAGTTGATGAATAAATAAGTCAGAAATTGCCAAAGTTTCTTTTGAAATATACCTTGATATCTATTCTATACATCGATTAAAGCTCGTTGAGCAATATCTATATCGTTCCATGTAGATCCGAGGTGTTTTCCAACCCTGATCAGGTCGGCACGGTCCAAAGCGGCTGTGATACACTAACGATCACTTGGAATAAGCAAAAACCGATATACCGGGCGTAAATCGGCCGATATCATGTTTGGCCGTTGGAACCAAACGAATATTCAAATGCGCATACTTAGAAAATTTTTTGACAAGAATACGGGAAATAAAATATGATTTCCAAAATAAAATATAACTGTTCAAAGGACAAAGACATTGTTCAAAATTGAAATAAATAGTTAAAACCGGCATCCCGGCCCTTCAAGCATCGCCCCTTGGAACCGAGTTCCCTTCAACACCGGCCTCCGGAGTATCCTCGGCCTCAATAATGGAATCCTCTTGGTCAAAATAAGGGACAACAGCTCCATCTCGGACAAAAGATTGGAAATGTAGCCCCTCAGTATTCAGAGCAATCCCAGGATTGAGACATCGGATCTGGGCGAGGGCGTTGTTAAAAGAGTCCTCGGCCACCGAAGAAAGAGAGTCTTGCAAGTCGGCCACATCCTTCTTGGCCTCCAGAAGCTTAGACCGAGCATCCCCCGCCTCCGCCTTAGCAGCCCCTGCCTCGGCCTTAGCATCCCTCACCTCGGGCTCCACGCCCTCGAGCAAGGTTTTCACCTCATTCAAATTTTGAGCCAGGAGGGCGGCTTTGGCAAGGGCCTGCTCGGTCTCAAACCTGGACGCCCCAAGATCCCGATCGAACGCTGCCCGGTCTTGCTCGGCCTGTCCCCGAGCAGCAATCAGTCCATCCTCGGCCCTTTGAAGCTTGACGCCAGCTGCAGCAAGCTCCTCCTTGTACTTAGCACATAAACCCTTAGTGTTAACTAGGCAGGCAACAAGAGAAGCAGTTTGGTAAGCATGTTGCTGCATTTGCTGAAGCAGGCGGACGTCGTCTCCAGAAAGCCGAGAAGAGTCGGCGAAACGTTTCGGGGCCTGAACGAAAGGGAAAAGATCGCGGGCCCCCCTTTCCCATAGGTGGCCGAGCTCCAGCTTTGAAGCATCGGGAAGCAAGGCCGTGGAATATTCTTCGACCGGGGGATCGGAGACCGGAGCAGGCGGTGGAGGAGCAAGGTCCTCGGCAGGAGAGGCAACGTCGGCAGGAGGGGCAACGTCGGCAGGGACGGTGGAGATCGGAACGGCTGGCCTCAGCAGTCGACCTGGACACCTTCCTCTTGAGATTTTTGAAGAAGGGTGGAACTGTGTTGTCGGCAGGAGGAGGCCGGGGGGCACCAGAGGTCTTGCGAGATCGAGGGCGAAGATTGCCAGATTGATCCTCCATCACAGCAGCTGCAAAACAAAATAAAGCAAGACAATAAATAAGTACCGAGAATAGAAGAAAGCAAGAAAGTACATTCTATAAAATAAACTAATAGTCAAGAAGAGCCGAGGGAATTTCACATAAACCCTGACTCTCTCGGAAGGCGTCAATCTGAATAACCGAATAAGCGTCCTCATCCGACAACGCGGTCTCATCCCGGTAATAATAAGAAGGGTTGATGTCATGATGGGCACGGGACCAGTAAAGTGGAAATTTCCACCTCACCTCGGCCGACTCCGGCCCTTGGAGGAAAAAAGGTTGTTCACCAGGTTTGGCACTAACTTTAAAATAATTGTTTTTGAATCTTTTAAAAGAATCAGCAAAAAGAGGAAAAAGTTTACGTCTAGGGCGACTACGTAAGGAAGTCCAACCCTTTTTACTTGAAGGCTTTCGGCCAGAGCCATTGGTTTGAGCAGAAAAATAATACATAAATATAGGAACCGAACAAGGAATTCCAAAATTAATACACAAATCCTCGAAGGATTTTATGAAAGCCCAACCATTCGGATGAAGCTGTGAAGGAGCCAAGGACAAATGCTTCAAAAGCTTCATCTCGAACTCGGAAAAAGGAAAACGGATACCCAAGCGGGTGATTACATCGGCACAGAAAAAAGAAAAAACTAGATTCGCGCTGCTCGGCACTAGAACAGATCGGCACACGAGAGCCAGGATGGCGAATTGAAAAACCTTCTTGGTTTCCTACAGGGAGGGCGAGGTGTTGAGAACCTCAAAGGTTACCCAGGGAAATCGGGCTATCAAAGTCGGAGAGAGGTTGTCGGCATGAGAACCGCTTGACCGAGATTCCTCAACGGTTTCCACAGAAGGGAGTTCCATGACAACCTACGCTAACAAAAAAGAAGATAATCAGCAAAAGGTACCTGCGGGGCGGTCGGCAAGTCGAAGGGGGCCGGCCGAGACACTTTTACTCGGTATCTCGGCTCTAGGCAGAGGCAATGAAGGAATGACAACTATAGGATTATTCCGGCACGCATATAGCACGTCCTCGGCGTCCTTATCAAAGCCCGTGCTGGCTAAATACATGAATTTATCCATGCACCTTGTGCACGGCTCAAACCGGACTTCGGAAGGAGGTTCCGGCGGGCAAGATCTCGGAGAAAGGGCGGAAGAAGTCACAATTTGAACCCTAGTCTCCCTAGTGAATTTAGTACTAGGAGTTTGCACATTTTGTGAAGAAACCTTAACATTTTTTGAGGAAGAAATACGACCTCTAAATTCCTTGACAGGCCCAACACTAGAACCCGTTCCAATCCTAGAGGAACCTGTTATGGCTTTTGGAGGAGGTTTAGCAACTGAGGGATTTTTTGAGGATTTGGAACCACCACTGGGGGTTCGAAGGAATCGTTTAGTTTTATCTTCCTCACTAAGGGGTTTACCGAAAAACCAAAAGGCTACACCGGGAGAGACCCTGTCAGCAATAAGAGCCTCCTCCTCAGGGGTAAGTTTCGCCATTATATGACTTGAAGAAATTGACAGAAAGGGGAATCAAGGGATGAAAATGAACAAGAAAGAAGCAGAAACCCAGAAAAGGAACTCCCAAAAAGAAATGGGTATCACCCAGGGTAAAACAAAAAGGATAGAAGAAAATGAGTAATGCAGAAACACAAAATGAAAAGATAGAGGAAAAATACTTGGAAAGAAGATATGTGTTTCGAAGAGAAAAAGGAAGAAACACCAGAAAGGCGAATGTAGGAAGCAGAATATCAGAGCAGGAGCAAGCAACAGAAATAAGCCAAAGTTTCGAAAAGTGGGGGATAATGGCAAGATACGGGTCGTGATAGTAGAAAGAAACTGCTGGAACCGACGTAAATTAAAAGGGGGTAACCGTCGAAAATTGGAATTAGAAAATAAAAACTGACGAATGTGCCTAATTACTGGGGCAATTATGGCCAATTATGAACAGTTAACCAAGAGACAGGGGCAAAACAGACTTATGACAGGAGATGGTCATGATTAGAACGTGCAAAGAAATGACAGAACATTAAATGCTAGGGAGGCGCGTCATTTCATATGTCCAAACGACAACAGCAGAACCTCATGGCCTTGGAACTCGGAATCAAGGAAAAGAGGTCAGCATCACAGAAGGAAACGCTTCATTATCTCGGTGGAGATCGGGGAAAGGGAATGATTTATATGTCGACTAGACTTGGAAAAATAAGTCGGTCTCCATGTCATCACATCGGTCAAAAGATGAAGTCGGCTCCGCGCTAGAAAATGCGTCATATCGGCTGCAGTCAGAAATGAGATCGGCTCTACATAAGAAGACCTTTCTCCATCTCGGCTAACCTCGGAAAATGAGGTCGGCTCACAAAAAAGCAGAAGGCCATATATAACGCATCGAAGGGATATCGCTTAGGGCGACTTATCTGAAATAATTATCTCGGCCATGGGACTAAAAAGAACACTATATTCATCTCGGTCATCCAGACTACTCAATAACCAAGATGAGGGGCAACTGTTACGGATCTTTTATATTGGGCCGAGTCTAAAAGGCCCAAGACAGCTAAGGAAGTTATTTACGGAAAGGTTAAAGAAGATTGGAGTTCTAAATATTTGCAGAATCAAAGAAGATACAGGAGGTTATCTTTCAGAATATCCACTCAAGATTGTCATCAAGAATAGGAATAGTTTCCCTATTTCTCCACAGGTCAGTAAGCATAAATAGCCATATACGCCAAAGGTGAAAGGTACATACACTCTGTTACTCTCTCTTTTCCATTCTCACAGTGCACACACCCCACGTCCCAATTGTGGTTCGTTTATGCTGTGATCTTCTTCCTGGAGTTGTTTGAATCTTGATAAGCACCTTCAGAGAGAGAGAGTTTGATCCTACATTGATTTCTGGCATATTGCTGGATCTCCGTTTTCAAGAAACGGAACATTTATAATTCTTTTTATAATGTTAATTTTATCTCTTCTAATTAATCATATCATACATTGTTTTCTTCTCTTTTTGTTTCCATCTTCATTGTACAAGGAAATTATACACGTACTATTTTAAATTTCTTGAACGTTTCCATCTTCAAATTTTATATTTTATTTTCGTAATAAGGTTTACAATTTAATTTGAGTCAAAATATATATAACATTAACATCATTATTGTAGGTTTTACTCATTGATAAAATCTTCATATTGAATTACAGAAATTTAAAATATAATAATTATTAAATCCATCTTCAAGAACTTGAGACGGGCCAACTCATTATTACTATTTTTTTCTCAATATAAGAATTTAGTAAATAGTGTGGGGGAGCAAGGGAAGAGATCGAATGATAGAAAGTTAGCTATAACAAAGATAACCAGACATTTTTTTTTTATTTTACGTTATGACCAGACATGTTTATTATTATTTTTTTATTCATAAGAATTAAAATAATATTAAAATTTACAATAATTCAAATATTTTTATTCAATCAATTGAATTAAACAATCTTTAAACATTTTTATCATCTAAAGTTATGCGAAAAAAAATATTTTTTAAAAATTAGGAACCCATCCATGTGCTTCTCACGGGGACAAACTGTTGTGACCTACGACAGAGCTCATTACCATGATCTAACGAACATTGTGGAGTTGTCGGATTGAAAGGAACAGAAATGGCAATGAAAAAATAACAAAAGATGGGAAAATTTGTGTAATGAAAAAAAAAAGATATGGGAAAATTTGGGTAGGTGTTGCTGTGTTGTGAAGATTTAATTTTGCTCAGATAATTTTTAAAGAAAAAATAGGATTGTGAGAATCTTTTTTATTTCATAGCTATGATATATAAGTGTTTTGAGCAGTGTTTTAAAAATTGATATGATGACTGACCCAGTCAGGGTATTAGGTTATTGGACAAGTGGTCGAACCAGTGTATCACTGATTGGTCCGCATGACCCGGTCAGTGGTCGAACCGGTGGATCACTGATTAACCCGCATGACAATGTCTCTGGGACATCGACATCAACTATGTTGACGTACAACCACCATGAAGTCTCCTTCCCATCACTTTCACCGATAGAGACTTTAAGTCCATCAACCCTGTCAACCAGGACAATCCCATGGTAGTCTCCATTGTGATCGTCAATTTCATGGTGTCCAAGGTCCTTATTGACCAAGGCAGCTCCACGGACATCCTATACTGAAAGACATTCCAGAGACTCGAAGTCTCATCGGACATAGTCCATCCTCACTCTAGACCTCTCCTCGAACAGAGGTTATGTAGACCTCATGACCACTTTAGGTCAAGGCTAGTTCTCACGAAGTTTCATAGTCGGGTATTTAATTGTTGATGCAAATACCACGTATTTTGCTTTGATTGGCAGGAAAGCGCTAAATGAACTAGGAGCCATCGTTTGCACGCTACATCTAAAGATAAAATTCCCAACCTTGACAAAATAGATCGTGACTATCAAAGTAGACCAAAAGCAGACCCGACATTGCTATGCTGAAAGCTTGAAAGTGGCACCATATCCTCCCATTGGGAAGCCTAGCAGGCCTTGTAACAACCTGAAATTTCGATAACTGAAAATATATGGTTAATGCATTTCTTGTATTTTTTAATTACTTTATTCATTTGGATTAGTTGAAATGTTGTGTGAATAATTCTTGTGCAACTACTCAATGTGAATTGTTAATTAGAGATAAAAAGAGAAATTACAAAAATGTTTGAAAGAAAATGACCATATTACCCTTTCTCTTGATGTGAGAATTACCATATTACCTTTGAAGTGAAAATTACAAAAATGCCTTCGATATTTTGGTTAGATATTTTGAAGTGGAAATTACAATAATACCCTTAGGTATTTTGAAGTAGAAATTACAATAATGCCCCTAAAATGAGTGACAAATGACCAAGAAATACCCTTGGGGTTAAAATTACCAAAATACCCTTAGATATTTTGCCTTAGACATTTTTGTAGAAACTTGAAGAACAAATTATAGAAATGCCCCTGGGATGGAAAATTACGAAATTACCACACTAGGAGTACGTAGACTGGTCAAAAATTTATGATTAGGAATGTAACATCCTCATTTTTTTAAAATCTAGAGTTTGATTTAATGTTTGCAATATTTGTATGATGATTAATACATGGTAATATGATGCAAAGATTTGGTGTTATGAGGAAAAATTATCACAAGAGGAACACATGTGATTGTAGTGTGATACAAGAAGGATAGGATAGGAAACTAATGGATCCAAGTGGCAAGTTTAGAAGTGCTTAGAATAAATTTAATCATGATCATTTAACTCAAGGGAAAAAAAATAGTAACATAAGGAGATCTAGCCATGTGGAATATGGGATAAGAGCTTAAGATTTTTAGATGTATGACACATAAGTAGCTAGCATATTAATTGGAAAACACATGAAGTACAAGAGGTAATCAAAAGAGACAAACTTTAAATAAAGCAAAGCAAGTGCACGTGGGATTTTTTACCACAAATCAATTGGAAATGGAAGTACAAACCATGTGCATTTGAATGTGTAAGCTCTAGCATTGTTGTGCAATATATAATTGCAGTGCCATACATAAGACAAATCAAATTTGGCCTCTTGGACAAGCTTGTACACGTTTAATGGCCAACCATGCTTAAGGAATCTTTGCCTTTTGCTTAATAAGCATGCATTTAATGCATAAGAATTAAAATATCTTTAGGTCATGATTACTTAGTTACATTAGAACCAAACCAAGGACTATCTAAGTTACATCATAACTAATTCCTTTCCATCTTAAGTAGTTTTTCTTCTATAAATATTCTCTTTGAATTAAAATTCTACATCTAAATCACTCACTCTCCACCTCACGGTGACTTCTCTTCTTTTTCTCTTTTCACTTTGCTTTTATCTTTCTTTCTTCTTCCCGACTTAACACCGTAGCCTTCAGCAAATTACATATCATTTCTTCATTCAAAATCTTCTATTAGAAGATGAAAACTTTACTCCTCAAGCTCTTGAAACATTCCAGCCAAATGTTGTGGTGAGTATTGGTGTTGAAATTCGTATGGTTTTAAGCTAAATTTTGGACTATTTTTAGAATTTTATATCTCCCTCTGTAATTAACCAAATGAGGTGTTTCACCACTCATTTTAAAGCTTAGGATGTCCTCTATTTTTCCCTAAAATATGGGACCAAAATGAGTAGTGAATCATGCTTAGAATTTATTTGAACATAAGTTATCCAAAACTGTCCACACCCAAACATCTACTGCCATCTATTTTTAAAAATTTAAAAATATCTTTTTCATTTCTTACTCAAATTAGGATTATGATACATGGAATTAATGATATAGATGTGAAATCTAACATATTAAAAATTCAGCCAAATCTAGCTTTTGTACTGCTTGCAGTTGTGAAAACAATAAGAGATGTTAGTATGGAATTTTGAGCCCGTTGGCATATTTGGAGTTTTGTTTTTAAGTACTGTATCTAGAGTTTTAGAACTCCAATTGAGGCAGGTAATTCCTTGCTAGAAATCTTAGTAAGTCTAGTTTAATATACTAAAGGATGGGAATTTAATGACTTGTATATTAGCACATATTGTAGGAAGAATCGAATCATATATGGTGAGGAATCTATGCTAAATTATCTTTGATTTGGTATATAGAGCTCTGCATTTGGGCCAAAGCATTTGAAATTAAGAGAACTCAAAACGACACTACAAGGGGGCTATCAGAGGGATAAAGATAGGTAAGGGGAGTTTTTTGTTAGGTTACTTTTTTTGATGAAAACAATGATGTACACACACAATTAACCAAGAGGGGGTGAATTGGTTTATAACAGAGAGTTAAAAAATTTCTTTGAAAAGAAAAATAGCAGCGAATTAAAATGGATCGTATCACTCAATCACCCTTTATTAAAATCAAAAATTTTATTTCAATCAAGATACACCTTGGACTGCATGTTAGAAACAAGAGACAAGTAATGGAAGATAACCAAATTAGAAACAAGAGAAGCTACATCCAGTTTTTTCCAACCAACACTAGGTTAGAGTTTCACTAAATCAAATTTTGTTATTTACAAGCTTTTACAACTGATCACCTTTATCATACCTAGATAATGAAATGAAATCTAAACTTTATAGACTTCTAAAGACCAAGAACAAGAGTACACCACTCTGTTTTATCCTCTAGAGAACACTACTCCAAAAAAGCTTTAAAGAAACTTTTTGATCTTAGAAAATACAAGAACAAAAAAACACAAAAAAAATCACCGTTAAGAGTTCAAGAAACATATCACCTCTGTTGTATATAAGGGGAGCATGAAGAAGATGAAGCTAAAGAAGAAGTTTGTGCCTCAGAAGAAAGATTTTAGCTTTTCACATGCCAAAAATTTTGTAATTTGGTTAAGCGTATGAGAGGCTAATCTTATGATCCTTGCATTGCATGAACATGATCATTAACATGCATACATGATTTCAATAAAGCATTAAAGCTATTCATGTTTTTTAAAAGAAATTAAATTCTCATGGTTAAGGTTTTTGGAAAAACGAAATTCCACTGCTTTAATGGATTACATAACTAATTAATCGATTACAGGCTTCTATTTGAAATCTGGAAAAGCCATGAAAAACAATTTAATCGATTACAACCTACTCGTAATCGATTACTTAGCACAAAAAGAAAATCATGTCTCCCTACTTTAATCGATTATCATGAAATCCTAATCAATTACTTAATTTCATTTTTTTGAATACATGACTAAATTAATCGATTACCATAATTTGTAATCGATTATACAAAGTCTGTCTCAAAACAAAACCTGTCTGCTTTAATCGATTACCACATTCTGTAATCGATTACATGAGCTTGTTTCAAAACTGTTCCCGACTACTTTAATCTATTACGACTCGGTTTAATCGATTACTTTGCTTGTTTCATTTCCCAGGTTGTGCTAAGAACATTTTAATTGATTATTTGGGAATTTAATCGATTACATGATGCTAATTTAATTGATTACATGACGCTTTAATCGATTACATTTTGTTATAAAAATCTGTTATAAATAGATTGAAGGCATGTCTGAACTTTTAACTTGAATACTTCGATTTTTCTGACCATATACAAGCCTTCTCAAAGATTAGAAAGGATTTTCTGAGTTAACAAAGCTCTTGACCCACTCTTTAATCTTCATGGTGTATTGAAAGATTTTTTTGGCAAGATTTTCAAAGAAGTTTTTGGAGAGAAAGTTCTGAAATTGATTTATACATTTCAACTCTGATTGATAACTCATATTCATTCATATTCATTGGATCATAAGGTTGTCTATCTCGATTAATTCTTGTTGTAACTTCTTTTTTGAATTCTTGGTTGTTTGTAACTATTGTGAAGGGTTCTTGAGGCTTTTTCTAGAGTAGGTTTCTCTAGAGGGAAAGAGAAGGGAAGAGTTCTCTATATCTTAATCACTAGGAGTCTAATAGGGTTTTAGATTTCTGTTCTTTATCTAGGTTTGATAAAGGGTGATTGTTGTAAAACTTGTAAGAACTGAAATTTGATAATAGTGGAACTTTAATTTAGTGTTGATTAGAAGAACTGGATGTAGCTTCTCTTGAGAAGTGAAACAGTATAAATTCTTGTGTTGTTCTTTATTCCTAATCTCTTCTTGTTATCTTGGTCATTAGTTCTTGGTGTTATGCTCATTACTCAACAAGTTCTGTTTTAAGCAATTGATTTCTTGGGCTGAGTGGTTTGATTGATTTGAAGCATTCTTGGTTTAATGGTGATTAAGATCCTTTAACTCTGATTTTATAAATAAATTTTAAAAGACCAAGTTTAAACCAATTCACCCCTCTCTTAGTTATTGTGCGTATTCCTATTGTTTTCAACCTCATGATCCTCAGTATATGAATGAGATATATTTTACCAATCAAACAAAGTTTGAATGAATGCTTTGCAGAACACAACTTTCTTGAAACCTCTTGTTCAGTCTTTGTTCAAAACAACATGATCTTTGATGTATGAAAATAGAGTTTTGAATCAAGATGTAGAGAAAATCTTTTCTCAGACATTGAGAGCTTTTATAGTGAATGAGTATTTTGTAAAAGCAGGATGTTTATTTTCTCACGTTCTGAGATGTATTTAAAATCACATGCCGAATAGCTTTTTAAAGAAAACAGAGTAAGGTCAATGTAATCGATTAAATTGTTAATGTAATTGATTAAACCAGTCATGCTTAGTTTTGAAACAAGCCTATATAATCGATCACAATTGAGTGGTAATCGATTAAGGCAGTCATGCATGTTTTGTGTTTTATGCTGTGAAATTGATTACGATATGTTTGTAATCGATTAAAGCAGTCATGTGTTTTGTGTTGTGTAATCGATTACAATATGTTTGTAATCGATTAAAGTGTTTATCATGGCTTTGTAATAGATTACACAAGCTGGTAATCAATTAAAGCAGTCACATTTTGTTTTTCCAAAAACTTAACCATGAGAAATCAATTTCATTATGGAAACATGAAAACCTTTATGCTTTAATAAAGTCATGTATGCATGTTTAATGATTATGTTTATGTAATGCAAGGATCATAAGATTAGCCTATTAACCATTTAACAAATTACAAATGCCTTGGCATGTGAAAAGCTAAAATCTTTCTTTTAAGGCACAAACTTCATCATTGACTTGATCATCTTCCAGCTCCCCCTATATCCAACAATCTTCCCCTTTTTGGCTTTGAACACGCCAAATATCAATTTGAACATTTGTTAGCCTTTAAGTGCTTTGAGGGATCAATGATAGGAGTCTTATGCTTGATAGCCTAAAATTAAATCAGCCTTTTGCCAAGAGCAAGTGTCAAGTAATCTTGCATAAACAAAAATCATTCCTTAAATTGCTCCCCCTGACTTAGGTAATTTTTTTATAAGATTTAGAGCAAATAAAAACAGAGCAAGACAAAGCATATGTTCATTTTATTTCTCCCCCTATTTGGCTTATCAAAGACAAAAATATCATTATAGAGATTATAATCAAGGAGAATATGAAACATAAACTGGAATTTTAATGAACGAAAGGGAAAAGTGCAGTACATTTAATAAAAAATATAACAAAACAACATTAAAATAGAACCACTAATAGTCTAAGAATAAGAAATAACATCAACTAGACTAGAGATTATCAAAGTCCTTAAGAGTCAATCTAGTCTCAATGTTTTCTAGCCTAGATGTTATCTCTTCCATAGAGGAAGTAGTCTCAGCCCTATGCTCATGGTGCAGGGACAATAGAGCATCCATCTTTTGAATCATGAGAGATTCAAATGGAGAGTACTGTTGTGGGGCAAGGGAATCTTCAGCTTCTTCCTTTTCATCTCCTCCTTCACCAGCATCTGCAGGTGGAAGTGGTTGTCCAGCCATCTGCCATCCATAAGAAGTCTTCAATCTTGAAGTAATCAATGAATCTGGATATCAACACAGCATAAGGAAATTGATAACTTATCAATCTCTTAGACTTCAGCATGATCTCCTGAAAGATGAGAATCCAAATCATATGTATGGAATTCTTTATTCCATAAACAAGCTGCAAATCATCATCTATGGCCTGGGCATGATTGGATGATCTAGGAGTCAGAATATATGTAATTATATAGTGAAGAAGTCTGTCTTCACCAGTCATAGAGCAAGTGCCAAGTCTTAGCTTCAGCCTCATTTGAGGATCTTGAAGCATCCCTCTATATGTATCAATTCTATTGTAGCCCTCAACCTTTTCAAAAAATTTCATTACACCTTCAAAGGAAATAGGAGCTACTTTATGCCAAACTTCATGAGTGATCTCCATGGCCACCCCATTTACTTGAGATAGGATGGTGTCATACATACTCATCTTAGCACAGGTGTAGAACACCTTTACTAATTCAGGGTAAAAGGTACCCTTCATCTCCACAAACTTCTTCAACCCCTGAGCATCTATCATGGTAGGAAATTGGAATCCCTCAGTAATAAACCAATTAAGAACAAGGTATTTGGGAGGGCATATGAGTTTTGTGGCATGGAACTGCATATAGCTCATTTTCTCAGACTCATTAGAGAACCATAAGTCTAATCTATTTACTGCTGGATTAGAAGATTCACCAGTCTTTATTTTTGGTGGATCTTGATCTCTTAGGGGTAAACATAATGGGTTTTAATGGGTTTTAACAGAGAAAACGAATGGGCTTAAAGAGAAAAGAGGAAGAAAGCACAGATTGCTCAAAGTAGGAAGAGAAAATTAAAGGTGTGATTATTTCTCTCATGAAAAGTTGTATTTATAGAGTTTTTGAGGTATAATTTTTGAAATTTGAATGTGTGTAACAGCAATTTCAAATACCTAGAGGCTTAAACGTTCAGTAGCAAGTTTGAATTTGATTTTTTTTTTGAAAAAATTGGCAGTTTAGATTTCCCAGATTTCTGCAGATTTTGCAGTAACACCATAGTTAATCGATTACCAAGGCTTGTAATCGATTAATTCATAAGTAAACAGAGCTACAAGCAGTAATCAATTAAATCGTAGTGTAATCCATTACTTCGGCGAGAACTCAAATCAGAGTAACACACTATAATCAATTACTATACATTGTAATCGATTATTCCAGTGAGAATTTTATTCAGCATAAGCTTTGTATGATCAATAATCGATTAATTTGTCAATGTAATCGATTACTCCAGAGTTCAATTTTACAGGATTCAGTTTAGACAGCATGTAATCGATTAATTCGACGAGGTAATCGATTACATAAGCGCAAATTTGTTTGTAAAAAGGCATTAAATGATCAAATAATCGATTATTTCGATGAGTAATCAATTATTATAGTCAATATTGCAGAGTGAACATTGATTATGCAGCTGGATTTTCGAATTTTGAAGCACATGTGATGGATAGCCAAATAAGATGCAATAACATATAGACAGGCACATAAAAAGCAGGCTAGTATATGTTAGACTAATCAAGGATACCTAGCATGTTTCTAAGTGTATAGAATCTATCTCTACCCAAAGGTTTGGTGAATATACCAGCCAATTGATTATGTGTATCGATAAACTCAATTTTAATGTTACCTTTTGGATGTGATCCTTGAGGAAATGATGCCTTATCTCAATGTGTTTGGTCCTTGAGTGCATTATTGGATTCTTGGAAATGTTGATGGCACTTGTGTTGTCACATAACAAAGGTATTTCTTTTAACTCTACACCAAAATCTTGTAGTTGTTGCTTCAACCAAAGGCTTTGAGCACAATAGCTTCCAGCAGAGATGTACTCAACTTCAACAGTCGATAAAGCAACACAAGATTGCTTTTTGCAGTGCCATGAGATTAGTGAGCTACCTAATAGATGGCAAGTTCCACTAGTACTCTTTCTATCCAATTTTCACCCTGCAAAGTTAGAGTCAGAATATCGAATTAAGTTAAGTAATGCACCTTTTGGATACCAAAGACCAACTCTTGGTGTTGACTTGAGATATTTGATGATTCTCTTGACTGTAGTGAGGTGTGATTCTTTGGGATTTGCTTGATATCTTGCACACAAACATACACTCTCTGTCTACTTGCAGTCAAATATAATAGGGATCTAATCATTCCTCTATAATTTGATTCATCAACACCCTTGCCTCTTTCATCTGAATTAAGGTATGTTGAGGTTGCTATTGGAGTTGCAACATCTTTGCTCTTCTCCATGTCAAACTTTTTTATCACTTCTAGGAAGTATTTAGTTTTGCTGAGAAATGTTTCATTCTTCATTCACTTCACTTGAAGTCCAAGAAAGAATGTCAATTCTCCCATCATAGACATCTCAAACTCATTCTGCATAGAAATAGAAAATTCTTTGCACAAAGATTGATTAGTTGAACCAAAAATTATACCATCAACATATACTTGAACCAATAAGATATCATTGCTATGCTTCTTGATGAACAAGGTTTTGTCAACATGTCCTCGTATGAAAGATTGGTTAAGCAAGAAGTTGCTTAACCTTTCATACCAAGACCTTGGAGCTTGTTTCAATCCATAAAGAACATTCTTTAGTTTAAAAACATGGTTTTCATATTTGAAATTTATAAAACTAGGAGGTTGTTCAACATAGATTTCCTCCTTAATATATCCATTTAAGAAAGCACTTTTAACATGCATTTGAAACAATTTAAAACTCATTAAACATGCGTATGCAAGTAGTAACCTAATGGCCTTTAACCTTGCTACTGGAGCATAGGTCTCCTCATAGTCTATGTCTTCCTCTTGGTTGTAACCTTTTGCAACCAATCTAGCTTTGTTTCTGACTATGATTCCACTTTCATCAATTTTTTTCTTCTAAAAATCCAATTTGTGCCAATAGGTTTGAGAGAAGAAGGTCTAGGAACAAGTTATCAAACTTCATTTCTCTTGAACTGATTTAGTTCATCATTTATAGCAGCATCCAATGTTCATCAAGCAAGGCTTGGTCAATGCTCTTAGGTTCTATTTGTGAATCAAAAGCCATATTACAACAGAGATTTCTCAATGAAGATATGATAGATACTCCCTTAGTGACTTCACCAATTATATTGTCCAGGGAGAGATCTCTTGTAGTTCTCCAATCCTTTGACTCTTGGATGGGTGTTGATTGTTTCATTTCAATAATAGGTTCTTCCTTTTCTTTATCCATTGATCCATTGAGTGTATGAACTCTTCTAAATGACCTGTATCATTTTCACACTTCTTTTCCTCTTTAGAGGGATTAGATTCATCACAAATAACATCAATTGATTCTTCCATGCATAAAGTTCTTTTATTGAAAACTCTATATGCTTTAGTTTGTAATGAATATCCAAGGAAGATGGCCTCGTCAGCTTTAACATCAAATTTGCCAAATGATTCTTTACCATTGTTCAATACAAAACACTTGCAGCCAAATGCTTTTAAGTGAGAAATGTTTGGTTTTCTACCTTTGTATAGTTCATAAGGAGTTTTCTTCAAAATAGGCCTTATTAGTAATCTATTCAAAGTGTAGCAAACTGTACTTACAGCATCAGCCCAAAAATGTTTATGCAAATTTGTCTCATTAAGAAGAGTTCTTGCACCTTCTTCAAGGGATCTATTTTTTCTCTCCACAACATCATTCTGCTGAGGTGTTCTTGGAGCAGAAAAATTGTGGTTGATTCCATTTTCTTCACAAAATTTTTCAAAATGTTCATTTTGGAATTCACTAACATGATCACTTCTTATTGAGATAATTTTGTTCCCTTTTCATTTTGAGCATGTTTGGCTAATTTTCTGAAAGCATTGAAAGCATCACTCTTGGATCTTAAAAACAAAGTCCATGTAAATCTAGAGTAATCATCAACAATTACAAGCCCCATAGAAATTGCCTCCTAAACTCAGTTCTAAAAGGACCAAACGAATCCATGTGAAGTAATTCAAGGGGTCTTGAAATAGAAACAACATTTTTACTTTGAAAAGAATTCTTTGTTTGTTTCCCCTTTTGACAAGCATCACATAGTTTATCCTTTTCAAACTTCAATTTAGGTAAGCCAATGACAAAGTTTTTTCTTATAAGCTTGTTCATATAATGCATGTTAATGTGACTTGCCCTTCTATGCCATAGCCAAGATTCATCAACTTTACTTATTAGGAAATTAGTATTGTGAATGAATACATGTTCTATAGAGAGTAAATAGATATTACCTTTTCTTTTACCTATATGAATCACCTCACTGGTTTGACCATCACATATCATACAATGTAACGCCCGGCCACTTGCAGGATCAACGACTGTCCCTACATACCAACACAAGACTTTTCAGTGTGCTTTGTCCTTACTCACACACTTCCTGAGAAACTTCCCAAGAGGTCACCCATCCCAAGATTGCTCCAAGTCAAGCACGCTTAACTGTGGAGTTTTTATGTTATGGGCTACCGAAAAGTAGATGCAGCTTGTTGGTATAGGTAGTACCTATTAAATCCTTTAAGTTATCCTCAACTGTACAGTCCCATACCTGCACAGCCTCTGGATCCCTCTCGTTCAGGTGTGTATTCGATTCATTGATGTACCCCTCCCGCTGGAAGCCTGCCAGGAGCTGCTCCTTGTCCGTGCCTCACTGCACCGGCGATCACTCCCCGTCCTCGTCAGCGCCCGGGATGTTACATACAACAATTGTCATTGAATGAAACTTTGAATCCTTTATCACATAGTTGGCTTATACTTTGGAGATTGTGCTTTAAACCTTCCACATAAAGAACATTTCTGATCTTGGTTTTAAAGTTGTCTCCTATATTTCCTTCACCAACTATCTTTCCTTTGTTATTGTCTCTGTAAGTGACAAATCCTCCATCTTTAAGAGTCAAATTTGTAAACATGGATATGTCACCTGTCATGTGTCTAGAGCATCCACTGTTAATATACCATAATAATGATTTTGCTCTTAGACACACCTGCAAAATTCAAATCAAATGACAAAGGGGAAGGTACCCAATTGAGGTTGGGTCCATAGGGGTTAGCTATTTTCTTTTTCTTTGGCACCTAAATGCAATCTCCATTTGGCACATAGAATCTCTTAGCATAACACCTATGAGATGTGTGACCTTTCTTCATACAATAGCTACAAGTTACAGCTTTTGATGCTCATTCAAAATGAGTCATTTGATTAAACTTTATTTTTGAAATAGCTTTTTGATTTTTCTGTTTTGGAGGTACAAACTTGGTTTTTCCAAAAGATTTTGATCCATGTTTGTAACCCAACCCAGAAGTATCTCTAGCATACTTTTTCATACTTAGCATTTTAGCTAAATTGCATTTTCCTTTATAAAGCCTTTTCAGAAGATCAACCAAATAATTATTTTCTGAAGAAGAAGCACATACACATCCATTCATTTTGTAGCTCGAAACAAGTTTTTCATTTTCTTCTTTCAAATTACAAATTTCAGTTTGCATTTTTGCAAGTTTTGTGACATGCCATCTAAGATTTCCTTTTAGCCTATTATTGTATTTTGCAATATTTTGAGCCTCTTCATGCATTTCATAGAAAACATCAACAACTTGATCAAATTCAGAATTTACCTCTGTTTCAGAACTTAAGAATTCATCATCTTCACTTATTGTGGAAGTGAAACGTACATTTGCTTCTTCATTCTTACTTAATGATTCAGAAGTTGTTGACTCATTGTTTTCCCATGCTATATATGCTCTCTTAGGCTTTTCTTCTTTCTTTGTCTTCTTTTCACCTAATTACTTCTTCAAAAAGATAGAACATTCAAATTTAATGTGATCAGGCTTACCACATGCGAAGCAAGTGAAATTTGTGTTGTTGTTGCTGTCACTCTTTATTTTTTGTTGTTGTTGTTGAACTTTGTGAACTTTCTGTTCTTGTTAATTCTCAAGAACTTGTCGAACTTTTTGATTATTAGATTCATGTTGTCATCACCATCTTCTTTACTTGAGTCTTCTTCATTGCCCAGCTTAGAGGATGCAGCTTTCAAGACTATGCTTTTGTGTTTCTTGTCTGCCTCTTCTGCATGTGTTAGTTGTGACATTTAAAGTCATACTCAAGAAGCTTACTAAAAAGTGCAGCCATGGACATCTTGATATATCTTTTGATTCTTTGATTGCTGTCACCTTTGGTTGCCATGGCCTTGTGAGGCACTTCAAGATTTTGATGTTCAACTCTTCAGTATCAAAAATCTTCCCAAGACCAAGAAGATGGTTTACTATACGAGTGAATCTTGTTTAGACCTGAGATATGTTTTATATGGTGTTCATCTTGAACATTTCATACTCATGAATCAAGGCATGCTTAATTGATCTTCTTACTTCATTTGTACATTAATGATTTACTTCCAACATCTCCCATATCTCCTTTGCACTTTTTCACCTAACAATTCTAAAGAATTCATCAGAAGAAAGTGCAGAAGTAATCATGTTCTTAGCTTTGAAAACATACTGAGCAACTCTCTTTTCAGCATCTGTCATTTCATCCCATTCTTTAGGAATCATATCATTACCAACAATTTTTATAGGAATCAAAGGACCCTTTTCTATTGCATTCCAAGCACCTGGGTCATTTGATTGAATGAAGATTTGCATTCTATTTTTCCAAAAACTAAAATGCTCTCCTTCAAACATTGGAGGACGATTGAGGGAGGAACCCTCTTTGAAGCTAATTTGTGTGGTATTCATTTTCTTTTTAAAGAAAAGATAGTGATATTGAATAACACTTAAGAACCTGCTCTTGATACCAATTGAAAACAATAGGAATACACAAAATAACTAAGAAGGGGGTGAATTGGTTTAAACATGGCCTTTTTAAAATCTTTAGAAAATCAGAGTTAATGGATCTTAATCACAATTAAACCAAGAATGCTTCTAATCAATCAAATCACTCAGCCCAAAAAAACAATTACAAAAACTTAACTTGTTGAGTAATAAAGAATTCACCAAGAACCACAGATCAAGATAGCTAGAAGAGATTAAAGAATAAAAATCAACACAAGAATTTATATTGGTTCACTTCTCAAGAACAGTTACATCCAGTTCTTCTAATCAACACTAGATTAGAGTTCCACTATTCACAAAATTCAGTTCTTACAAGCTTAACAACAATCACTCTTTATCGAACCTAGATAAAGAACAAAAATCTAAAACACTATTAGAATCCTAGTGATTAAGACATAGAGAACACTTCTCTATTCTTTCATGAAAATATAATGAACACTTATGCAAATAACCAAGAGGGGGGTGAATTGGTTTTACCTCATAGTTTTTAAAAAATCCTTTCAAAAAATGTAACAGCGGAAGTCTTTTAGAAGGATAGTATCAATTTAAAAATCAATTAGGAAAACAGTTTACTTCTTCAATCAATTTACTCCTGTGCAATGACCAAGTTTGGATGACAAGTAATTTCTATACTTCAAGAATTAAATGCAAGACATATTTAAATATAAAAGCACAAAAGGTTTATACTGGTTCACCTCTCAACCCCGGAGGCTACATCCAGTTTTCTTCCAACCAAAATCTTGGTTAGAGTTCCACTATAACAAATATCTTTACAAGCTTTACAAATGATCTCTCTTACCCTCCCTAAGTAAAATTCAAAATCTATATCCTATAGACTTTTCAAAAGACCAAGAACCAGAGATCCTCTCTCTATTCTTCCCTCTAGAAACCCTTTCTAGAAAAGCTTTAAAGATTACAAACGTTATATGGAAATATCAAACAATTTCAGAATAGAAATATACTAGAACTTCAAGCTTAAGGTACAAGAAAGATATCACCTTATAATCCTCAGAAACAACAATGAGATGAATGATTCAACCTGAGATTATGTGTAGAAGATGATAACTAGACTTTCTTGAAATCTTTCTTTAAGAGCAACCTTGAGAAAACTTTGATATATGAGTTACAACACTTAGAACTCATGTAGATCCCATTGATACTCAACAACTATGATTATCAACCTTGATTCTGACTTGGGTACTCAAGAGAATTGTAGGAAAAGGTTGTTACTAATTTGTACGCTTTTGGTATTCACCCTCTCAATGAGACTCAGCTTTTCTATTTATAAAAAAAAACTGTTTTAACTAACTGTAATCGATTATTTAGCTAATGTAATCGATTATATTAACTATTGTAATCGATTAATTTAACCAGATAATCGATTAAAGTGTTCATCAGGAATCTGGGAATTTGTCACGAACAATTTAATCGATTAATTCGTCTTGTAATCGATTACTCCATATGAACCAAGTTTTTCAAAGCACTCAGTAATCGATTAAACAACCAAATAATCGATTAACATAGGCCATGCCTAAAACTTGACAATGCATATTTAATCAATTACGAATATCTGGTGATCGATTAAACTAGATGAACATGCTGTGTAAAATTATGCAAAAGCTCTGGTAATCAATTAAATACCCAAATAATCAATTATCACAGGAAGTTCCAAAAACTGTGAAGAGCTTATTTAATCGATTATGATTAAGTGGTAATCAATTAAAATGTTCATAATGCTTTTACCAGAAACCAACAGAAGCCTGTAATCGATTATTTTACCAAAGTAATCGATTAAAGCAGAATATCCTTTATGAATCATTACTTGATTGATTAACATTATATAATTAATTCTCATTATATGAATGTATGAATGCATGAATATTGAGGATTATAAAGCTTTATCTTGATTGACCAAGCTTAGAAACAAATTACAAATGCCATTAATTAAGATTGAGCATGTAAAACATCAAAACCATTTTCTTCTTCAACTTGGAATACTTTGTTTCATCTTCTTGATTCTAACATTTCTCTCTAGAGAAACCCACTCTAGAAAAGCTTCAACAATCCTTTGTAATAGTTACAAATAACCAAAAATTCATAAACGAATTTACAACAAGAGTTAATGGAGAGAGTCAACCTGATAATCCAATGAATAGAATGAATATGATTTACCAATCAGAGTAGTATTTATAAATCTGAAGTAATATATATGATAAGATTACAAACTGACATTGGCTCTTTACATAGTACAACTAATTCAAAACACTCTATAGCAAAAGAATACATCTTCAAACATATCATCTTCAAACAAAATCCTCTTCTTGTAAACAGCTAGTGGTCTCTCTTTACTGTTCATCTGCTCGCTCGAATAAAATCAAGGTCATAGCAGGTGTCAACCATAGACACAAAATACAGGGTAAGTTTATGATAAACTTAATTTAAGCAACATAATATATTCAATATGCAGATATTTATAACAACATCCTCAAAATTTTCTATATGATGTATGATTCTCTTAGACTCTTGTCATGATGCATGATTTCTTGAACTCATATTATTTGGTACCAATTGTCAAGATAGCCCCATCCTAGTGGTCCAGAACTAATCTGACCAGTCAGGGTCTCTTGGTGTTGCACAGGTTCTCACCCACACTTCATGTGATTATCATGGGTGGTGTGATTCCTCACCGCAAGAGTCATCCCCCAGCTCAGACTTCTCTTGTCTGAATGCACGGATTTAGTCCTTGTAACTATCTAACACACCTCCGCTCTGAGGCACACCTCCATTCTGAGGCAATTCTTATGAGACACATGAGACTGATTCACTTATGCATATCTCATTCTTTTCATAAACTCAGATATTTAATATAAATATTCTAATCATTGTCTCACATGATTTACTTAGAAAATCAACATAAATCATGCACAGAACTCAGCTTATTACTCATGTATAAATCACAACATATCATCCATGTACAAAAAATCATAGAAACACCCAACAACACATAAAACCTCATTCAGGCACTCAATCATGTAACTATAACTTTAAATCCAATAATTACCCAGATACAAGTCATATTTCACAGAACTTCAAACACTTATTCAAACACAAGTAACACTTAAACTATCTTTATCATAAAACTTCCCCATACATACCTTATAACCTCTTAATAAGCTTGTCTTTTTCTTCATAAAGGTGCTAGCTTTACACGTGATTCTTCAAGGGGGAATGGAGTCTCTTTATGTTTTTGAAAAGGAAAGGATAAAATGAAATGAAAGAGATAAGAGGAGAGTAGTTCACGTGAAGGTGGGTAGAAAGGAAAACTTGAAGAATGACTTCCACTTAAGGCCTTTCTCCTTTCTCCCTTTATATAGAGTTTGGAAAACAATAAAATATTCAAGGACATTTCTACCCTTCCTAGCTAGTTACTCCCATTTGGTTTCATTAGAACTTAGTTTTCATCTCATTCCATTCCATCCTAACCAAGCTCATAATGACTCTTGCTAAATATCTTCTAACTCTACAAAAATCTTCTAAGCCATGATGACTCCCTTACAAGTGTCCTACCACTTGCCATGTGTCATGAAGCTTCTCTTCCCTTCTTTAATCTTTACGTGAATCACCAAGGAATAAGAGAAGATTTTTCTTCTCTTCATGCCATCTTGTACACATGTCTTTCAAGGTTATGATGGCTTCTTATCCCTTCATCAATGGTGGCTTACAAGTGACTAGATATTTCTTAAGCCTTCATAATTGCACCTTATCATTTTAATTTATGAATCTTATGATATTTTTCTACTTATCATGTTTTCATTTCCTTAAAGGGAAGAAGATTGTGTGATTCTCCTTTTGTCCATATGTCACTTTTCATGTTCACACATGGCATTCCTTAAGAGGAAGTAAAGTTCAATTTGAACTCTTCTACCTAAAGGATAATATTAAATAATAGAACTCTAGAGTTTTCCAGAAACTGACTTCAATTACAATATAAATTGCTAACAAGTAGTCTATACAGAGTGTTACACAGACCTTACATACAAGACTGCTCTTATCTTAATTCTGATTGGTCTGTTCTGCTTCTAACCATCAAAATTACTACCATCTTATTGAATAAGTCTATTCATCCTATAATTAAGAGAAAATTTCACATATTCTATTTATCATTTTTTCATATTTTTCTGATGCTTGAATTCTCCTGGATAAAATTTCAAAGTTATGACCGTATAAAATTCATAGAAATCCTATTTTGAGGCTTCTTGTCACAAAGTATTTTGGTAATTTGTCATCCAAGGGCACTCTGTAATTTCATCAAGCTTTCACAAAATATCAAAGGGTGTTTTGGTAATTTTTAGCCTCAAGGGTACTATGGTAATTTGTCATTCACCCTAGGGGTATGATTGTAATTTTCACTATAAAATATCTCAACAAAATATCTAAGGGTATTTGTGTAATTTTGGCTCAAGGGTATTTTTGTAACTTCCACTTTAAAATATCTAACCAAAAATATCCAAGGGCATTATCGTCATTTTCACCTCAAGGGCATCTATGTAATTTTTGTTTCAAAGGAAGGGTAATATGGTCATTTCTCTTTAAACATTTTTGTAATATTTCTAATTAATATTTCACCCAAATAATTTAAATATAGACTAATCAAATCTCACATAACCTAACCTTGACATCAAATAGTTGTGTAAAAAACATTTTGACCATACATTTGTAGTTATTGAAATTTCAGGGTGGTACAATTCTCCCCCTCTACAAAAAATTTCGTCCTCAATTTACCTGATTCAAAAAGTGTCGAATAGCTTTTTCGCATCTCATTTTCCAGTTTTTAAGTAGCATCACCATTTGCACCTTTTCCCCAGATTACCTTTGTGTTCTAAAATCAAAGCTCTCAACAAGTCTTCTAAAGACTGAATGGTTCGTTCAGTTTGTCCATCAGTTTGAGGATGGTAAGCTGAACTTAGTTTCAACTTGGTTTTTAGAGCTCTATGTAAACTTTCCCAAAATCTGGATGTAAATCTAGGATCTTTATCAGACAATACAAGAAGGAACTCCATGCAATCTCACTTATGTACAAACTTGTCAGCTTTTCTAAAGAATACCTGATGTTAATGGAAATGAAATGAGCATACTTAATTAGCCGATCTACTATAACCCATATGGAATCAAAACCCTTAGAACTCTTGGATAAAGTGGTAACAAAGTTCATGGATATGCTATCCCATTTTAATGAGGTATCTCTAAAGATTGTAACATACCATAAGGTTTTTGATGCTCTATCTTAGATTTCTTGCAAACTAAACAAGAATATATATACTCACTTATTTCCTTCATCCTTGGCCATCAGAACAAAACTTTTTAGATTTTGATACATTTTAGTGGCTCCTGGATCGATACTTAATTTACTCTTGTGTCCTTCCTCCAAAATTATTTTCTTAAGTTCAGGTTCATTAGGCACACAAATTCTTCCTTAATCTCAATATATCATCCGTTCCTATCTTAAATTCACTATTCCCTCCATTGGATATATTTTCTCATATGGTTCTTAAGAAAGGATCAGATCTTTGCCTGCTTCCTATTTCCTTCAAAAATTTATTAGAAACTTGCAAAGCTCCTAACTTTATGCTCACAGGTGTAGTTTCACACATTAAACTAAGATCCCTAAATTGTTTTAACAGATCCATTTCCCTAATCATTAGTGCAGATATCATCAAAGATTTCCTACTTAAAGCATCCGCCACCACATTGGCTTTTCCAGGATGATAATTAAGCTCAAAGTCATAATCTTTCAAAAATTCCATCCCTTGCTTCATATTTAATTCCTTTTGACTAAACAAATACTTCAAGTTCTTATGATCACTAAATACTTCAAACTTAGAACCAAAAAGGTAGTGCCTCCATATCTTAAGAGCAAACACTACCGCGGCTAACTCCAAATCATGTGTAGGGTAATTCCTTTCATGCATCTTAAGTTGTCTAGAAGCATAGGCCATTACTTGGTCATTCTGTATCAGCACTCAGCACTCCTCCTAAACCCATTTTTGATGCATCACAGTACACCTCAAAGGGTTCTTGGGTTAGGCAAAACTAACACAGGCGCGGTTGTTAGCTTTTCCTTGAGGGTTTGAAAGCTATGCTTACACTGGGCATCCCACACAAAAAAAAACTTGACTCTTACGAGTCAGTTTGTTCAAAGGTAAGGCTAACTCGGAGAAATCTTCTATGATTCTCTGTTAATATCCTGCTAAACCCGGAAAACTTCCAATCTCAAACACAGACTTAGGACTTTCTCACTTTAGAATAACTTTACCTTAGAAGGATCTACAACTATACAACCTTGGAATATCACATATCCTAAGAAACTCAATTTCTCTAATCAAAACTCACACTTGGACAACTTAGCATAAAGTTGTCAATACTTAAGGGACTTAGCACACTTCTCAAATGCTCTTCATTCTCCTCTCTAGTCTTAGAATATACCAAAATATCATCTATGAATACTTTTACAAAACTATCAAGATAGGGGTGAAAGATCCTATTCATATAATCCATAAACACGCCAGGGGCATTAGTCACATCAAAGGGCATAACTAAATACTCGTAGTGACCATAACGGGTCCTAAAGGCAGTCTTCGAAATATCCTTAGACTTCACATGGATCTGATGGTAACCTGACCTAAGATCTATCTTGCTAAACATAGATGCTCCTACCAATTGATCCATAAGGTCATCTATTCTAGGAAAAAGATACTTATTTTAAATCGTCACCTTATCCAACTAATGATAGTCTATGTAACACCCCATGTGCACCCGGTGTATTATCATTATGATTATATCAGATTAGCGCTTAATCACTTTAATTAAAACTTTGCAGAAGCATAAACGGAAACCATATTTCTTGATTACATTATGTATGGAATATAAACATCACATCTCTAAGCAACACAAGCCCCTACTTGTCTAGATCACATAAACATAGCCATAGGCAGATGTACACAAATATCTCAACAGATATAAACAGGAGGAACATCATAACATAGCATAACTGGTTATGTACAAATACATCATCTGACACTCGAAGTGTCTATACAAAAGAATAAGCATCCGAGTGCTTTCAATCTCTAAGATCCTTCCTCACATGAGGGCATACATAGCTATACATAACAAAAGAATACATGTGTGCACCACACATCTTCCCTCTACAGGGGTACAATACATCATCAAAAGGCTGAGCCACCAAGCTCTCCTCAAGCCATCTTACTGCCAAGCAGGTATCGTCTCTACTGGGGCCTCCTGCCCTGAGACCGCTCCTCTCTACCAGAAGAGTCACCTGAAACCACATAAGCCCCACACGGGGTGAAATAAACATCTCAGTAAGCTCAGGGTCCTTGGAGGCATCTCCTCCACCCTGGCTCACTTTCCATGACACAAGTCATCAGGCATCACAAACATACTGGCCTCCCGGCCCTCATAATAATACAAGCAAGTCAACTAGCTCTAATGTAAGGTGGATCCAATCAACACCAAACCTCAGTGTGAAACCGAAATTCACACCCGTGCCATGTAACACCCCGTAGGCCTCCGGTGTGTTAACATTAATAATATCAGTGTGGCGCTTCATTAGCATCAAATGGTCGTCAGCGGAAGTAAAGAATCGTTTTTCTTGATACATTATGTATGGAATAACACAACTGTAAAGTACAATACAAACTCATGCTGATCCAGTTTCTCAAATCATATATCAAAAGCCATACAACTTC
>PYAF01000611.1:141177-151781 GCA_007407185.1 Glycine tomentella
TTTCGTCTCCCTCACGCTGATAGCGTGAACTTCCACGCTAATAGCATGGACTCTCACGCTGATAGCGTGGATTCTCACGCTAATAGCATGGGACTGCAGAATTGGTTTTTTTCTTTATTTGGCCCTTGATTCTCCTCTTTTGACCCTGAAATGCATAAATGGTATTGAATTAGCTTTAAAATAATAAAATAGAAAATTTAATTAATTCTAATCTATTTAACTACTCATTTAACTAAATTCTAATCTAAAACTATATTAAAAACAAGATGTGTTTGCAACACATCAATCACTATAGAGAGTTGATACCTAGAAAATCACCTATCATTCACTTATTTGTATTTCTGGCTGCTTGCCATAATGCTTCTTTGCCATTCACAAATTATCCAGGTGGCCAGTCTGCTAACTTATGAATATGCGTTGAAACTTATGGTATAACAGATATCAGGAATACAAACCTATTATAACAACATCATCAAATCTCTATAATCCATAAGCAAAATACCGATCACCTTATGGAAAAATATTTTTATCATAACATCATAAGTACCACAAGTAAGGTTAAACCACCATACCTTATTCAAGTAAGATCATTACCAATTTAGGCATGACCATAGAATATCCTCAAGCAACAGAAAATCATATTAGTAATCTAACTAATAATCCACTATTTATCTTTCAAATAATTTTCTAATCTCTTTAAACTTTCACAAGAAAAGATTTAAACTTAGCATGTATCTTAATTCTCCTTTCTCCTACCACCTCACTACTTAATCCTCAAAATTGAATCCCTCTAGTATTTGAACCATTTATCTACATATCATTCATTCTCTACTTCTAGAAATTAATTCAAAATAGTCCCATAATAAAAATATGACAAAATATCCCAAATGTCATCAAAACCACTCTCCAAAGATCATCAAATGTAACTCCAACATCACTAATATTCCAACTTATAGATCATCACCTATCTTATGGTTAAAATCAACATGTTCTCATCATACAATAACTATCAAATGACATGAATCTTAAGCCTAAATGATAACCATAAATCTTCCCAATTAAGCATATAAGTTAGTCCAAATAATTTCTTAACTAGAGACTGAAGCCTAGCTTGCTTCTTCTACTACTATATCTTGGTCATATTGTACATGGTATACCGAAATATTATCTGGTTTTTCCGTCCCATAATATATATATATATATATATATATATAATAGTCCTTCTTGCGATAAAGTTTCCTTTTTGGGGTCCAAGATATAACCATGACCTTATGCTCCTCTATTCCAAAAAGCATATTATAGAAAACATAGTCTACGGTTAAAAATACATGGAACATTTAACACATAACATATTATAGAGAAACACAAGAAATACATAACATACAGTCCTAAGGAACAAACATGCTCTGATACCACTATTGTAACACCTCGACTTACCATCTTATTATTATTGATTTTTAATGAAAAATTCTTTTCAATTTTCTTAAAAGCACTCAACTAAATATAACAAAATTTTGCCAATAACTGATACTCCAAGAAAATTTTATTACTGAATAATATTTATAAATCTGAAGTAATATATATAATAAGATTACAAACTGACATTGGTTCTATTACATAGTACAACTAATTCAAAACACTCTGTAACAAAAGAATACATCTTCAAACATATCATTTTCAAACAAAATCCTCTTCTTGTAAACAACTGGTGGTCTCTCTTTGTTGTTCATCTGCTCGCCCGAATAAAATCGAGGTCATAGCAGGTGTCAACCACAGACACAAAATACAGGGTAAGTTTATGATAAACTTAATTTAAGCAACATAATATATTCAATATGCAGATATTTATAAAGACATCCTCAAAATTTTATATATGATGTATGATTCTCTTAGACTCTTATCATGATGCATGATTTTGTTGAACTCTTATTATTTGGTACCAACTGTCAAGATAGCCCCATTCCAGTGGTCCAGAACTGATCCGACAAGTCAGGGTCTCCTGGTGTTGCACAGGTTCTCACCCACACTTCGTGTGATCAACATGGGTGGCGTGATTCCTCACCGCAAGAGTCACCTCCAGCTCAGACTTCTCTTATCTGAACTCACGGACTCAGTCCTTGTAACTATTTGACATACCTCCGCTCTGAGGCACACCTCCATTATGAGGCAACTCTTATATACACCTACATTCTGAGGCAATTCTTATGAGACACATGAGACTGATTCACTTATTCATATCTCATTCTTTTCATAAACTCAGATATTCAATATAAATATTCCAATCATTGTCTCACATAATTTACTTAGAAAATCAACATAAATCATGCACAAAACTCAGCTTATTACTCATGTATAAAACACAACATATCATCCATGTACAGAAAATCATAGAAACACTCAACAACACATAAAACCTCATTCAGGCACTCAATCATGTAACTATAACTTTAAATCCAATAATTACTCAGATACAAGTCATATTTCACAGAACTTCAAACACTTATTCAAACAAAAGTAACACTTAAACTATCTTTATCATAAAACTTCCCCATACATACCTTATAACCTCTTAATAAGCTTGTCTTTCTCTTCCTAAAGGTGCTAGCTTTGCACGTGATTCTTCAAGAGGAATGGAGTCTCTTTATGTTTTTGAAAGGGAATGATAAAAATGAAATGAAAGAGATAAGAGGAGAGTAGTTCACGTGAAGGTGGGTAGAAAGGAAAACTTGAAGAATGACTTCTACTTAAGGCTTTTCTCCCTTTATATAGAGTTTGGAAAATAATAAAATATTCAAGGACATTTCTACCCTTCCTAACTAGTTACTCCCATTTGGTTTCATTAGAACTTAGTTTTCATCTCATTCCATTCCATCCTAACCAAGCTCATAATGACTCTTGCTAAATATCTTCCAACTTTACAAAGATCTTCTAAGCCATGATGACTCCCTTACAAGTGTCCTACCACATGTCATGTGTCATGAAGCTTCTCTTCCCTTCTTTAATCTTCACGTGAATCACCAAGGATAAGAGAAGATTTTTCTTCTCTTCATGCCATCTTGTACACATGTCGTTCAAGGTTATGATGGCTTCTTATCCCTTCATCAATGGTGGCTTACAAGTGGCTAGATATTTCTTAAGCCTTCATAATTGCACCTTATCATTTTAATTTATGAATCTTAAGATATTTTTCTACTTATCATGTTTTCATTTCCTTAAAGGGAAGAAAATTGTGTGATTCTCCTTTTGTCCATATGTTATTTTTCATGAAGAAGAAGAATTTAATTCCAACATGACTTCACGCATGGCATTCCTTAAGAGGAAGTAAAGTTCAATTTGAACTCTTCTACCTAAAGGATAATATTAAATAATAGAACTCTAGAGTTTTCCAGAAACTGACATCAATTGCAATATAAATTGCTCACAAGCAGTCTATACAGAGTGTTACACAAACCTTACATACAAGACTACTCTTATCTTAATTCTGATTGGTCTGTTCTGCTTCTAACCATCAAAATTACTACAATCTTATTGATTAAGTCTATTAATCCTACAATTAAGAGAAAATTTCACATATTCTGTTTATCATTTTTTCATATTTTTCTGATGCTTGAATTCTCCTGGATAAAATTTCAAAGTTATGACCGTATAAAATTCATAGAAATCATATTTTGAGGCTTCTTGTCACAAAGTATTTTGGTAATTTGCCATCCAAGGGAACTCTATAATTTCATCAAGCTTTCACAAAATATCAAAGGGTGTTTTGGTAATTTTTAGCCTCAAGGGTACTATGGTAATTTGTCATTCACCCTAGGGGTATGATTGTAATTTTCACTATAAAATATCTTAACAAAATATCTAAGGGTATTTGTGTAATTTTGGCTCAAGGGTATTTTTGTAACTTCTACTTTAAAATATCTAAACAAAAATATCCAATGGCATTATCATCATTTTCACCTCAAGGGCATTTCTGTAATTTGTGTTTCAAAGGAAGGGTAATATGGTCATTTCTCTTCAAACATTTTTGTAATATCTCTAATTAATATTTCACCCAAATAATTTAAATATAAGCCAATCAAATCTCACATAACCTAACACTCACACCAAATAGTCGTGTAAGAAACATTTTGACCATACATTTGTAGTTATTGAAATTTCAGGGTGTTACAATTAAGGCAGTTTTGCATGTTTTGTGTTTTGTGTTGTGTAATCGATTACGATGTGTTTGTAACCGATTAAAGCAGTCATGTATGTTTTGTGTTTTGTGTTGTGTAATCAATTACAATATGTTTGTATTGATTACAGTTTTCATCATGGCTTTGTAATAGATTACACAAGCTGGTAATCGATTAAAGCAGTCACATTTTGCTTTTCCAAAACTTAACCATGAGAAATCAATTTCATTATGGAAACATGAAAACCTTTATGATTTAATAAAATCATGTATGCATGTTTAACGATTATGTTTATGTAATGCAAGGATCATAAGATTAGCCTCTTAACCATTTAACAAATTACAAATGTCTTGGCATGTGAAAAGCTAAAATCTTTCTTCTAAGGCACAGACTTCATCCTTGACTTGATCATCTTCCAACTCCTCCTATATCCAACAATTAGCACTTGCCTGTAATCGATTAATCTGTTTCTCATGGTTTATGTAATAGATTACCAATGTTGGTAATCGATTAAATCAGTGTTAAGATGAGATTTCCAAAACTTAATCATCAGAAATCAATTTCTTTATGTAAACATGAAAACCTTTATGCTTTAATGAGATCATGTATACATGTTAATGATCAATTTTATGAAATGCAAGGATCATAAGATAAGCCTCTTAAACACTTAACAAATTACAAATGCCCTGGCATGTGAAAAGCTAAACTCGTTCTTCTAAGGCACAGGTTTCATCCTTGACTTGATTCTTCTAGTTCCCCCTATATCCAACATTTGATACCATAGTTGGGGGTTAAGGAACCTAATTATGGAGATATATGTTTGTCCCTGTTGTGTGCTGGTTTTCAAGAAATACTATGTTTTAAACTAATGGGATTTGATATATTTATTATTGATGTATGTTTGTTCCTATTGTATGCTCGTTTTCAAGAAAAACTGTGTTTTTAACTAATGAGATGCGATGAATTTTTTATTGATGGATAAAACTGTGAATGATGTTGTTGTTGTTGTAATGATCGAATTTTTGGGAAAAGTCTTAATTACAGAGGAGACTCTACCCAAAATTTTATAATATGTTCTCCTATTTAATTCTTTATTAAATTTTTAAATGGGCATAAGAGTTTGTTTTCTATATTGTAGTCCTCCTCTTTAATTTAGAATTTTCCTAATATTCCAAACTCGTGGTAATATGGATTGTGAATGAATGAGGTTTGTGATGTTGATGATGATATTGAAATGAGATTATGTTGATGATTATATTAATATGAGATGATATTGATGTTTATGATGATGATGATGATGTTGAAATGAAATGATGTTGATGTTGATGATGATATTGAAATGCAATTATCTTGACGTTGTTCATGATATTGAGATTGAGGTGATATTGATGTTGATGATGTCATCATAATGATGTATGTTGTACATGTGAGGTGCAGTGACCTATTGGATATCCTTACGATGAAGGGTTGGTCCCTATCCACGATCAGTGCATTGATGGTGCCCATGTTTCATACTTCATAATTGCATGGATGGAAATAGAATGAAAGCAGTGTGTACCTATAGTTTTTTTATGGGCTAAAAATGCGGGTACTAAGGGCATATCACTCGGTTTGGGATTCCCTTGCGCCTTTGGCTGATCACCGCTGAGGGGGGGAGGGGAAGGCCAGTGCATGACAGGGTGACCTCGATAAACTACTGAATCATTTTCCTGAGAGAGACTGTTTCCATGAGAATGGTACCATGGCATGGTGAGAGGGGAGTCAGGTGCATGCATCATTTTGAGCATAATTGATTTGAATGGTGGATGACTAGTTTGTTGTGTGTGTATTGAGTTGATTGATTATTGAGAATAATTGTGGTTGTTATTATTGCTTTCTTTCTAATTATTACTATCTTCAACTTGTTGATTTTGTATAATAAACTCATCCTTGCAATTTTGTACCTGTGGTTGGTACCTGTGATGATCACGAATCTTTGTTTGTGGGAGCGGATGATCAACAATAGGTGATATTAGAGAGAGATTTCTTTTGTTTGAGTCGCCAAGCCAACGTGACAACGTTGAAATTATTTTGGGAAAAAGTTGTGTTTTTTATCAACTTTCTTAGTTGGTTCCTTGTTTCTCTTTGATCGTACATGTAATCTCAAGCTTATATATATATATATATGTAAAAACTGAATTATGTTCTAATATATGAATGATATGTATATGTTTAATATATATTATATATATATATATGTATATTTACGTATGTGTGCATTTTTTATGAATGTATTATCGCCAAAAAATTTACTCTCATTTTCATAAACAAATTAATGGAGTTTTCATTAAAAAATAAAATTACACGTTTAGAGTGGTGATATCGTAGCGACGAGGCAGGTCGTTACATTAGTGGTATCAAAGCAGGTCAAACCTTTTCGGTCGGTGAGTGGTGAGTCTGCTGTGTTTCTCTGTGCATTTTGTGTATGCTTGTTGAATGTTTGATGTTTGAGTATTTGACCACTTAGTAGTTGCTTGGGTTGTTTGTCAAACTTGAGCACATTGTTGTTTTGCTTGGGTTATGGAGATTAAGTGGTGTTTTCATAATATGTTTGTATTCCTGATGTTTGTTATACCATGAGTTTCAATGCCTTGTCACGAGTTAGCAGATTGGTCACCTGGATAATTCGTGAAGTGCAATGGGATACTATGGCAAGCAATCAGGGATACAAAGAGTAAAGACTGAGCGTTACTGTCTTGAGAGAGAACTATAATAGAGGAGTGATTTCTTGAGGCATCAACTCTCAAGAGTCATTAAGTATGGGCTTGAGATATGTATA
The DNA here is from genome assembly GCA_007407185.1 of Glycine tomentella. NCBI lineage: Eukaryota > Viridiplantae > Streptophyta > Magnoliopsida > Fabales > Fabaceae > Glycine > Glycine tomentella. The sequence continues at coordinate 148,168 of PYAF01000611.1, forward strand.
CAATTGTCTTATTCTTTTTCTTGTGTGTATTCCTTCCATGTTCTTATTTCCTGGGGTGTGCAGGGAGTGATATGTGGACAGAATGATTGTGAAATAGCTGATGCTCTCCAAGTCTTAGCCCAGGCTATGGGGAATCAGAATAGAGAAGAAACTTAATCTTTATGTGATGATCTTGTGGTGGAAACCCAACTAGTGGTTTAATTTTAACTTTTGATGTGTGTTTGAATTGTCCTGTAGAGATTTTTGGTTAAAATTCTTTATTGATTTGATTCGTTTGCTCTCAGACAAATTGATGTTATTTTGGGTATGGACTGGTTATCTTCCAACCATGTTTTATTAAACTATTTTGATAAAACTGTGATGTTTAGTGATTCTGAAGTGAGTAGGGATAGGATGTTTATCTCTGCCAACCAAATTATGACATCTTTAAAAGAAAATGTTCAAGTGTACATGATCTTGTCTAACCTGGAAGTAGAGACCAAGGTTTCTATAGGTGATCTCCCTATTATTAGAAAGTTTCCAGAAGTGTTTCTTGAGAATATAACTGGTTTACCACCTTAGAGAGAGATAGATTTTTTTTTATAGATTTGGTACCTGGTGTTGGACCCATATACATAGCCCTTATAGGATGTTTCTTATAGAGTTAACCGAGCTTAAGAAACAATTAGAAGAGTTGTTGGATAAGTAGTTTGTGAAACCCAGTGTATCTCCATGGAGAACACCAATGTTGTTAGTGAAAAAGAAATATGGGACCATGAGATTGTGTGTAGACTAATGTCAATTGAATAAGGTGACAATTAAAAATAAGTACCCTTTTGCCTAGAATAGACGATCTTATAGACCAACTGGTAGGAGCTTGTGTGTTTAGCAAGATAGACATTAGGATTAGGTTACCATCAGATCCAATTGAAGACTGAGGATATTCCGAAGAATTCCTTTAGGACCCGATATGGACACTATGAGTATCTAGTCATGCCCTTCGATGCAACTAATGCACCTGGTGTGTTTATGGATTTCATGACCCCTATCTCGATAGTTTTGTGGTAGTATTTATAGATGATATTTTGGTATACTCTAAGACTAGAGAGGAGCATGAGAAGCACTTGAGGATTATGCTGCAAACTCTTAAGGACCGACAACTTTATGCTATGTTGTCAAAGTGTGAGTTTTCGTTAGAGGAAGTTAGTTTCCTAGGACATGTGATGTTTCAAGGCGGTATAGTTGTAGATCTTTCTAAGATAGAAGTTGTTCTTGTGTAGGAAAGTCCTAAGTTGGTGTTTGAGATTAGAAGCTTTCTGGGTTTAGCAGTATATTACCGAAGATTCATAAAAGGTTTCTCCAAGTTAGCTTTGCCTTTGACCAAGCTGACTCGTAAGGGCCAAGTTTTTGTGTGGGATTGCCCAGTGTGAGCATAGTTTCCAAACCCTTAAGGAAAAATTGAAGACTGCACCTGTGTTAGTTTTGCCTAACCCAAGAGAACCCTTTGAAGTGTATTATGATGCATCAAAGATTTGTTTGGGAGGAGTGTTAATGCATAATGGTCAAGTAGTGGCCTATGCTTTTAGACAACTCAAGACGCATGAGAGAAATTATCCTACCCATGATCTGAAGTTAGTTCCTGCAGTTTTTACTCTTAAGATGTGGAGGCATTACCTATTCTGTTCTAAGTTTGAATTGGTTAGTGATCATAAAAACCTTGAGTATCTATTTAGTCAGAAAAAGTTGAACATGCATCAAATGAGATGGTTAGAGTTTCTTAAGGACTATGATTTTGAGCTTAGTTATCATCCTGACAAAGCCAATATAGTGGCTGATACTTTGAGTAGGAAGTCTCTACATGTAAATGCTCAGATGGTTAGGGAGTTGGATCTCCTAGAACAGTTTAGGGACCTTAGCCTTGCGTGTGAGGATACCTCTAATAGTGTGAGACTAGGAGCTTTGAGAATTACTAGTGAGTTGCTAGGAGAGATCAGAGAGGGCTAGAAGTCTGATTCTTTTCTGAGGACTCAGTTAAAAGCCATAGTGTCAGGGAGAGATAGTAGTTTCAATGTGGGATCAAATGGAGTCCTGAGATTTCAAGATAGAATCTGTGTCCACAATGTATATGAGATTAGGAAGATGATCTTGGAGGAAGGGAATATGAGTAACTTGAGTATCCACTCTGGTGCTACCAAGATGTATCAGGATCTCAAGATAATTTTTTGGTAGCCAAACATGAAGAAAAAGGTTAGTGAGTTTGTGTATGCATGTTTAGTCTGTCAGAATGCTAAGATAGAACATCAGAGACCCTCAGGTAAGTTGCAACCCATAGAGATACCCCAGTGGAATTGGAACAGTATCTCCATGGATTTTGTTGTAGGACTACCTAAAATTCCGAGAGGTTTAGATTATATATGGGTTATTGTTGACAGATTGACCAAATCTGCTCACTTTATCCCCGTCAATATCAGGTTTTCCTTAGAGAAGTTGACCTCCCTGTATGTTAGTGAGATTGTCAGATTACATGGTGTGCCGTCTAGCATAGTATCTGATAAAGATTCTAGATTCACCTTTAGATTTTGGGAGAGTCTGAACAAAGCATTGGGAACCAATCTTAGTGTAACACCTCCTTTTACTCTCTCGTGCTTGATTGATTTTAGATGAAATCTTGTGACCACTTTGGATTAGGATCAGATTAGTTATAAATTTTATGAAATTTTTTTTCGCTTGCTTGCACATGTTACTAGTCGTTTATATTATAAACGAATTCTCTCTTCTCCATTTAATTATAATGATCAAGTACAGTTTAACAATACAGACCAAAGTATAGTTCATTATACAGTCCCAAATACAAGCCACGCAAAATACAAATCATTTAAATTCTAGTACAAATCATCAACACATCTTCATCATCTTTTCTTCAAAATCCTTTTCAGCTTATGCTCCACTGTTTTCCTGCTCGCCCAAATACATTGGGGTCATCACAGGTGTCAACCACAGACACAAACATAGGGTAAGTTTATGACAAACATAGTTTAAATAAAAACATATATAAAAGAATATATACTCACATGGTCATAATATCATTCATAAACTAAGAGACAGGCATGATCCACACTTTATTCAAATTACATCATCTACACAGCACGCAGTTCAATTCATATCATCTATACAACACATAGATATACAACATAATCATCAAGTAATGCAGGCTCTTCTTCTCGGCAAAATATAAGATAACACGGTCTTAAGCCCCCGCCAGGCAAAATATAAAATAACACGGTCTTATGCCCCCGCCAGGCTTAAATATAAAATAACACGGTCTTATGCCCCCGCCAGGCTCAAATAGAAAATAACACGGACTTATGCCCCCGCCAGGCTTAAATAGAAAATAACACATCAACATGAATCTAATATAGAGTTGTATAGAGCAATATAAACTTCTTTACACAAAATCCCAATTATACAGTCACAGTCCACTTCATAGATTTCTCAGAACAAGTCATAATTCATCATAACTCAAATAGTTCAACATCATAAACATGATTCCATCATACTTTTTATATAACGTTTAATAAGTAAACTCAAGAATTTATAGCACAATAAACAACACATAAACTTTAGTAAAAATATTT
>PYAF01000611.1:151881-166890 GCA_007407185.1 Glycine tomentella
TTAAGCTAAATTTTAATCATTCATACTACTAATCTTTTATTAAACTAGATTCAAATTATTTCTTCAATTAATCAATTCATTAAACCAACCTTAGTTCTTTAAGGCAATTAATCATACACCTAATAAACAAAGCTTAATTCTAAAGCAATTTGAATAATCCTAGCATACTTAAACCATATTTATCATAAACTTCCCATACATACCTTGTTTCTTCTCCTAAAAGCTTGACAAACTTCCTCCTAAAAGCTCCTAGAACCCACGTGAGGCTTCAAAATGCTAGGATTTTGTTCTTTGAAAGTGGAAGGGTGATGGAGGAGGTTGGGGAAGCTTTGGAGAAGCTTTGGGAGGATTGATTCCTCCATTTTCGTGCCTTGGGTGCTTAAATAGTGTTCTCAGCACCGCCTCAAGTCGCCCAGGCGACCAAAAATTGTCTGTTCTACTCGCCTCGGCGAGCAGCCCTTTTTCTAGAATTTTCTGTCTTAGTGAAAAATTAATTTCTCATATTTCAGACATTATTTGGACAATCCCAACGGTCAAACGTTAGATATATGAGTTATGAAGCTTGCTTTAAAATTTAAAGAAGATCCAACGGTTAACCAATCTAGAATGATGTTTTTACTAAAATAGGTTTTCGGGTTAAATTCAGACTTACTCGATTACACGCAATTCAAACAACCTCTATATAACTTGACATCTACGCATACTGTATACACTTAGGGATGGGAACAAAAGTTTTCTTCTTTTTATACCCTTGGATGCTTAAGAAAGCCTTATTCCACATATGACTTTCTGTCACAAACTATTCCAATAGTCTGTTTTCTAAGAGTATTCTTTATTTCCATCATAAAAATATCTATTCAAAATATCTAAGGGTGTTCTTGTCCTTTCCAAAATATTCAAGGGCATTTAGGTAAATTTTCATTCTAAAATATCTTTCTAAAATATCTAAGGGCAGTTTTGTATTTTTAAAATATCCAGGGGCATTTTCGTCATTTTGACCTCAAGGACATTTCTGTCATTTCTAATTTACGGAAAGGGCAATATGGTCCTTTCCCTTCAAACATTTCCATAATATCTCTTATTGATATTTCATCTTAATCCTTCAAATATAGAGCATCAATTTTTGCCTAAGACTTGCTTTAATATTTAATGGTAGTTTAAAAATTTTGGGATGTTATACTTAGGCTAAGTTCAGCCTATCACTCTCAAACCGATGGCCAGACTGAACAGACCATTCAGTCTCTAAAGGACCTTTTGAGGGCATGTGTATTAGAACAAAATGGCAGTTGGGAGAGTTTTCTACTGTTGATAGAATTCACATATATTAATAGTTTTCATTTTACCATTGGCGTGGCTCCCTACAAAGCTCTGTATGGTAGAAGGTGTAGGACACCCTTGTGTTGGCTAGAACCCGGAGAAAATATCACTTTAGGACCTGAAATGGTACAACAAACCACTTAAAAGGTCAAGTTGATCCAAAAGAGAATGAGAACTGTTCAGAGTAGGCAAAAGAAAACGCTAAGTGGGAACTAAAGAATCAAATGTGAGAAGCCTATCTAGCCTTGTCTGAGTGACGTAAATTTTGGGGACGAAATTTCTAAAAAGGTGGGAGAGTTGTAACACCCTGAAATTTCAATAATTGAAAATATATGGTTAATATGTTTCTTGTATTATTTAATTACTTTATTCATTTGGATTAGTTGAAATGTTGTGTGAATAATTACAATAATATCCTTAGATATTTTGAAGTGGAAATTACAATAATACCCTTAGATAATTTGGTTAAATATTTTGAAGTGGACATTACAATAATACCCTTGGAATGAGTGACAAATGACCAAAAAATGTCCTTGAGGTTAACATTACCAAAATACCCTTAGATATTTTGCCTTAGATATTTTTTAGAAACTTGAAGAACAAATTATAGAAATGTTCCTGGGATGGAAAATTACCAAATTACGCTTAGTAATAGATAAAATATCACAAAAAATAGGAGCACCTATACTAGTCGAAAATTTATGATCAGGAATGTAACATCCTCATTTTTTTTTAAATCTTAAGTTTGTATTAATGTTTGAAATATTTGTGTAATGATTAATACATGGTTATATGATGCAAAGATTTGGTATTATGAGGAAAAATTAACACATGTGATGGTAGTGTGATACAAGAAGGATAGGATAGGAAACTAATGGATCCAAGTGGCAAGTTTAGAAGTGATTAGAGTAGATTTAATCATGATCATTTAACTCAAGGAAAGAAACAAAATTTTAGTAACATAAGGAGATCTAGCCATATGGAATATAGGATAAGAGCTTAAGATTTTTAGATGTTTGACACATAAGTAGCTGGCATATTAATTGGAAAACACATGAAGTACAAGAGGTATAAATCAAAAGAGACAAACTTTAACTAAAGCAAAGCAAGTGCACATGGGATTTTTCAGCACAAATCAATTGGAAATGGAAGTACAAACCAAGTGCATTTGAACGGGTAAGCTCTAGCATTGGAGTGCACTAGATAATTGCAATGCCATACATAAGACAAATCAAATTTGGCCTCTTGGAAAAGCTTTCTACATGTTGAATGGCCAGCCATGCTTAAGGAATCTTTGCCTTTTGCTTAATAAGAATGCATTTAATGCATAAGAATTAAAATATCTTCAGGTCATGATTACTTAGTTACATCAGAACCAAACCAAGGACTAACTAAGCTACATCATAACTAATTCCTTTCCATTCTAACTAGTTTTTCTTCTATAAATACTCTCTTTGAATTAAAATTCTGCATCTAAAATCTCTCACTCTCCGCATCACGATCACTTTCTTCTTTTCACTTGTAGATTAGCACATATTATAGGAAGAACCGAATCATATATGGTGAGAAATCTATACTAAATTATCTTCGATTTGGTATATAGAGCTCTGCGTTTGCACTAAAGCACGTCACAAGGGGGCTATCAGAGGGATAAAGATAAGTAAGGGGAGTTTATTGTTTGGTTACAGTTTTTGATACCATAGTTGGGGGTCAGGGAACCCAATTATGGAGATATATGTTTGTCCCTGTTGTGTGCTGGTTTTCAAGAAATACTATGTTTTAAACTAATGGGATGTGATATATTTATTATTGATGTATGTTTGATCCTGTTGTGTGCTCGTTTTCAAGAAAAACTATGTTTTTAACTAATGGGATGCGATGAATTTTTTATTGATGGATAAAAGTGTGAATGATGATATTGTTGTAATGATCGAATTTTTGGGAAAAGTCTTAATTACAGAGGAGACTCTACCAAAAATTTTATAATATATTCTCCTATTTAATTCTTTATTAAATTTTTAAATTGGCATAAGAGTTTGTTTTCTATATTGTAGTCCTCCTCTTTAATTTAGAATTTTCCTAAAATACCAGTCTCATGGTAATATGAATTGTGAATGAATGAGGTTTTTGATGTTAATGATGATATTGAAATGAGATTATTTTGATGATTATATTAATATGAGATGATATTGATGTTTATGATGATGATGTTGAAATGAAATGATGTTGATGTTTTTGATGATATTGAAAGGAAATGATCTTGACGTTGTTCATGATATTGAGATTAAGGTGATATTGATGTTGATGATGACATAGATGAGAGATGATGTCATCTAATGGATGTACGTTGTACATGTGAGGTGTAATGACCTGTTGGATATCCTAGCGAGGAAGGGTTGGTCCCTATCCACGACCAATGCATTGATGAGCCCATATTTGTATGTTGTGTATATACATGGGGGTGCATGACATATTGGATATCCTTGCGAGGAAGGGTTGGTCCCTATCCACAATCAGTGCATTGATGGTATCCATGTTTAATACTTCGTAATTGCATGGATGTAAATAGAATGAAGGTAGTGTGTACCTGTGGTTTTTTTATGGGCTAAAAACGTGGGTACTAAAGGGCATGTCACTCAGTTTGGAATTCCCTTGTGCCTCTGGCTGATCACCGTGGGGGGAATAGCTAGTGCACGATAAGGTGACCCCGATAAACTACTTAATCATACTCCTGAGAGAGGCTATTTCCATGAGAATGATACCACATTGCATGGTGAGAGTGGAGTTAGGTGCATGCATCGTTTTGAGCATAATTGATTTGAATGTTGGATGACTTGTTTGTTGAGTATGTATTGAACTGATTGATTACTGAGAATGATTGTGGTTGTTATTGTTGCTTTCTTTCTAATTATTGCTATATGGAACTTGTTGATTTTGTATAATAAACTCATCCTTGCAATTTGTACTATATGGTTGGTACCTGTGATGATCACGAACCTTTGTTTGTGGGAGCGGATGATCAGTAATAGGTGATATTGGAGAGAGATTTATTTTGTTGGAGCCGCCAAGCCAAACGTGACAATGCTGGAATTTATTTTGAGAGATAGACGTGTTTTGTTATCAATTCTTTCTTAGTTGGTTCCTTGTTTCTCTTTGATCGGACTTGTAATCTCATGATTATATTTATATGTAAAAGCTGAATTATGTTCTGATATATGAATGATATGTATGTTTAATATATATATATATAGATATATATACATATACATATATTAACGTATGTGTGCATTTTTTGTGAATGTATTATCGCGAAAAATTTATTCTCATTTTCATAAATAAATTAATGGAGTTTTCATTAAAAATTGAATTTACATGTTTAGAGTGGTGATATCGTAGCAACGAGGCGGGTCGTTATTGGCCTCACCCCACAGTGGGTGGTAGCCGCCAAGTTATGAACATGGACAAAGGCTCTCTAATTCGAACCCTGACCGTCCACGAAGCAAGTCAAGATGGCATATTTGATGTGGATTCCCGCGATGACACTACCTACAAAGGTCCAAAGCCTATCGAAGAGCTTGTCAAATGCAGTTCGAACTTAAACTCGGGAAGTGTACGTAGCTCAGCAGGCACCTTACCAGCCACAAGCACAGGCACATAGCCGACTTCCTTCATAGGAACACATATCTGTTTGCGTGGTAGCCATTTGACATGCACGGGTATCCACCCTAGCATTATATTCCACAAGCTGGTCACCTGTCCCCAGGCCAAACCGGTATCACAAAATAAGAGGAAGATGGGAGAAGAGCATCGCAAGGCAATCAAAGAGGAGGTGGAAAAGCTAATCAAAGCTAATTTTATCAGAGAAGTCAAGTACTCTACCTGGCTCACCAATGTCGTTATGGTCAAAAAAGCCAACGACAAATGGCGAATGTGCACTGACTACACCAATCTCAAGAGGGCGTTTCCCAAGGATGCTGTAACACCTCCTTTTACTCTCTCGTGTTCAATTGATTTTAAATGAAATCTCATTTCCACTTTGTATTAGAATTATCTTAGTTATAAATTTCATAAAAATTTCTTTCTTCTTGCTTCGATTTTACAATTTATTTGTGACATAAATGATTCTCCCTCACCACGGTTTATTTATAATAAGAATACAGTTCATCAATACAGTCCAAAATATAGTTCATCATACAGTCCCAAATACATGTCCAAAATAATATACCGACGGTCTAAAGCCTATTATAGATTACACGTCAACAAAATAAACACAAAACACAGAATACAATCCATCAAAGCTTCCTTATCATGCCTTCTTTAATATCATGCACAGCTTATGCTTTACTATTCCTCTGCTCGCCCAATCAAATTGGGGTCATCACAGGTGTCAACCACAGACACAAAATAGGGTAAGTTTATGACAAACATAGTTTGAATAAAAGCATATATAAAAGAATATATACTCAGATGGTTATGATAACATTTATAAAATAATATGCATGCATGATTCACCCACAGATTAAATCACACCATCTACACAGCACATAGTTCAAATTATACCATTCATACAACACACAGATATACAACATACTCTTCAAGTAATGCATGTTCATCTTCTTTATATGATGCATGACTGAGATCTTAGATTTCTCATCACATGGTACCATAGTCAAGATAGCTCCACCCTCTCTAGTGGAATGAACCTATCCATTTAGTCAAGGTAGTCCAGTGTCGCGATAGGAATGTCACCTCCACCCATGTGATCATCATGGCGGTGTGGTCCTCACTGTCTCAACTACCCCCCAGCTCAGACTCCTCTGAACGCATGGACTCAGTTTAGCTATCTGACACACCTCCTCTCTGAGGTTACTCTATTACCTCCTCTCTGAGGTAATTAAATGCAGATGAAATATGCCATGGTAAATTTCTCTTTTTATTTCTTTTTTTACTCTTCATCATTAACTCATTTCTCATATTCTCATAAATTTTGACGTTTTCAATCATCCATCTTCAATATAAAAGATATATTCTCATCATAATCTCTTCATACTCAAGGATTATAGAACACTTTTAACAGTATACATCATGCAAACTTTAGTGAAACATCCATTAAGTACATAACACATAAACTTTATGTATTTTCACTTCACAACGCTTAGGTCATCTTTTCATCTCATATTTTCTCATCACTTATCATTCTTAACTTGGTATATACATCAAAGTGTAATATATTCAAAGACACATGAAATAGGCTTATTCAACAACATATGCACCCTTTTTCAACAATCACATAAAACTTCATAAAACCATGCACCCATCACATGAATTCCACCACATAACCAATTTTATTTCTTTGAAACCTTTTATGTTCCATATAGTAAGAAAGCTTGGTTTTATAAAATACTTGAAAGAAAGTTATATCTACTTTATTATTTCTTATAAAATTTAATATAATGGATATGATTCTAACAAAATAAATATACAAGCCCAAGGAATCATAGAGTATTTCGACCAACATAAAATCTTATAGTAAAAAAATCCATTAAAACTATAATTCTAAACAATTACTTTTCTACAAATAATCATAAAATAGATAGTTGTAAGCTACTTTAAATTTCTTTGGTTAAGTTAGATTTAGGATATTTATTCAATACTTATTTCTAAAACTAAGATCAATATAAATTAGTAACATAATCATTCATGTAGCAACTTTTGAGTTCTTTGAGGCATTTTCACAAACACTTAGCATGCAAAGCTTAATTTCTTATGAAAACAAGTAAGAATCCTCATGTAATTAATATTCAAACTTGGCTTATCATAAACTTCCCCATACCTTGCTTGCTTTCTCAAAATTGGACAACCTTGCTTCCTTGAATCCTTGGCTTTCACGTGGAACTTGCAAGATGGTTGGTCTTGGTTTGGTTTTTTGGTGAAAGGTATAATTTGAAAGTGATAGAATGTTATTTTGGCAAGCTTGTACGTTTCCTTTTCTCCTAGGGGTAGCCCAAATTTTCGGTCATGTAGCCCTTTTATATGTTGGTAAAATGTTGATTTTTACTACATATTATCCATAAGCCATCATTGCTTCCTTTCCTTGTGGTTTCTTCTCATTGGTTGGTTATTTTACATCTTCCAAGTGGCTTGATTCTAGGCTATTCCACATCCTTCTTCCCCTTCTCTTCTTGTACATTGGTTTTAGGCTTGTGGGAGACTTTATTTTGGCCTTCATTCACGTGGTACATTAGGCTTTAGAATATATTACTTTGTCCAAACTATTTCTAAATCATTATGTCCAACTTTCCACTAGTTTTGTTCCTATTGGTTCTTGATTCTTCACCCTACAAGTGTCCCAAATCTTGATGTTTCTATACTCTTCTTCATGTGCACGTAGAATGCTAGGCTTCTAGGAAAAGTTTCACCAATTTTCCTTCCTTTTACGTTTTTGTGTTTTTTCTTCATTCTTGAAAAACCCGTTTCTGTAAACTAACGATTTTGAATTTGTTAACCGTTGGATCTCCTTAAAATTTTAAAGGTATACTCCTATCCCACATATCTAAATTTTGACCGTTGGGAGTTTTGAAATAATACCTAGAATTGTCTACGTGTCCAAAGGAGTCAAGAGGAAGTTTTCTTCAAAAAAATCTTCTTAATTCATTATTACCTTACTTTACAATTGGACCAATGGGAAATTTCCAAGCTTCTTGACCCTCCATGTGGCCCATCTTGAAGTTTCTTAAAGCTTTCTCCATTGATTTTGTATCACACGGCCAAGGCATTATTTTAGGGAACCAAATCAACAAATTTTTCTTTTATTACATGTAATAGCCAAATTCTAATTTCTTATTGGTCCAATTATTTAATTTATGAAGCTATCTTATCTAGGAAACCTATTCCTTCCATAATTAAGAGAAAATTCTATAGATTATGTCTATCCTTTTCTTATAATTTTCTGATACCTGAGGTAGTCTAGATTAAGCTCTTTTCAAAATATCTATCAAAATTCCTAGAAATTCTAGTTTAGGGTTTCTTGTCACCAACCATCTTAATAATTAGTTATCTAAGAGCATTTCATCCATTTTCCAGGTTCCCACAAAATTTCTAAAATCATCTGGTCATTTTTGACCTAAAGGGCATTTTGGTAATTTCACTACTCACCCTAGGGGTATAACTGTCATTTCCAAAAATGTTCAGTGTATCTCTATAATTGTCACCCTAAGGGTATTCTTGGTCATTTCCAGGACATCCAAGGGTATTTATAAAATTTCCTCCTTAAAATATCTGGCTAAAATGCCTAGGGGCAATTTGGTCATTTTTGAAATGTCCAGGGTATTTTCGTCATTTTCCTTGAATCCTTTTATACTGCCTCTTAATTAACATTTTACCCAAATAATTCGAATATAGATCACTATAATTCAAAAATTTGGGGTGTTACAGATGCACTCCCCTTGCCCACATCGACAGACTTGTCGATGGTGCGTCCAAGTTCCAAGTGTTGAGTTTTCTAGATGCCTACTCGGGATACAATCAGATCAGAATGCATGTCCCAGATGAAGAGAAAACGAAATTCATTACTGAGGATGCTAACTTATGCTACAAGGTGATGCCCTTTGGCCTAAAAAATACAGGCGCCACATACCAACGACTAATGCACCAGATCTTTAAACAACAGATCAAATGAAACCTTGAGGTATACATAGACAACATGGACATCAAGTGTAACACTCTGATACTTCAATAACTGTAAAATATATGTTGTATGAATTATTCTTGTATAATTATTGATGTGAATGTTACGCTTGATTGATCTATATTTAAACTATTTGTATGAAATATTAATTAGAGGTGTTACAAAAATAGTTTAAGAGAAATGACCATATTACCCTTACTTTAAAATAGAAATTACAGAAATGACCTTAAGGTAAAAATTACACAAATACCCTGGATACTTTAGAAATTACCATAATACCCTTGATACTAAAATTGTTTGAGACACCCATAGAAATTTTGTGAAAACCTGATGAAATTACAGAATATTCTTAGATGACAGATTATCAAAATACTTTGTGACAGAAAACCCTAGAATAGAATTTCTACGAATTTTATAAGGTAATAACTTTGAAAATTTATTTAGAAAAATTCAAGCATCAGAAAAATATGGAAAAATGATAAACAAGATATATGGAATTTTCTCTTAATTATAGGATGTATAGACTTATTTAATAAAATGGTTTAGTAATTTTGATGGTTAGAAGTAGTATGGAACAATCAAAATTAAGATAAGAGCAGTCTTATATGTAAAGTCTATGTAGCACTCTGTATAGACTGTTTATGGACAATTTATATTGTAATTGAAGTCAGTCTCTGGAAAACTCTAGAATTATATTATTTAACATTATCTTTAGGTAGAAGAGTTCAAATTGAACTTTACTTCCTACTAGAAAATGCCATGTATAAGGTAAAAATGAAACTAAATTATCTTTCTTCATTTAAAAGATAACATGATATATAAGAATGAAAGGAAAATAAAAATCTTCCCTTGGCTAAGAGCTAGTCCACGTGAAAAGCAAGAAGAATGGAGAAGTTTCATGAGCTTGGACAAGTGTAAGGACACTTGTAAAGTGATGGACACTTGTAAATGAAACTTGTAAAAGAAATCATTATGGCTTAGAAGATTTTTCTATAAAGTAAAAGAATAATAATGAAATTCGTTAGAATCTAATGGAATAAGAAGAAACTAAGTTAAGATAGAACTAAATGAAGGTAATTAGTTAGGAAGGGCAAAACTGTCCTTAAATATTAAATTATTTTCCAACTACTATATAAAGGGAGAAGGAGAACTTAAGTGGAGGTCATTTTCAAATACTTCCTCCCTACATAACCTACCCCACGTGAACCTCCATTTACATCCCTTTCATTTCACTTTCATCCTCTCCTTTTCAAAGCCTAAATTAAGTAGGAAAAGACCCCACTTTTTTAAGGAAATCACGTGTAGAAGAGCTAGCATATTAGGAAGAGATAAACAAGCTTAGCAAAGAGGTTATAAGGTATGTATAGGGAAGCTTTATGATAAAGATAGTTTAAGTGTTGTCTATGATAAAGATAATTTAAGTGTTGTTTGTGTTTGAATAAGTGCTTGAAGTTCTATGTAGTATGACTTGTATCTAAAAATTGTTGGACTCGAGTTATAGTTATATGATTGAGTGCTTGTGTAACACCCCAAAATTTAGGGAATTACAGACAATTACTAAGAGTAAAATGTTAATGAAAGGCAGTAGAAAATTTAGGGCAAAATGACAAGAACGCCCCTGAACAATTTCAGAAATGACGATTATGTCCCTAGGGTGAAAATGACAATTTTGCCCTGAACAATTCTGGAAATGACCAATGTATCCCTAGATATTTTAGTGAGATATTTACTAGGAGAAATTACTATAATGTCCTAGGACAAATTCAAAAATGACCAATAAGTCCTTACAGTGGTGAAATTACCAAAATACCCTTAGGTCAAAAATGACCAAGAAGACTTCAGAAATTTGTGGGAACCTGAATATAGGATAAAATACTTTTAGATAAACAAATTATTAGCAAGATTGGTGATAAGAAACCCTAAATTGTGATTTCTAGGGATTTTGGAAGACAAGTTGAAAAGAGTTTAATTTAGACTACCCTAAGTATCAGAAAATTATCAGACAAATATGGACATGATCTAGAGAATTTTCTCTTAATTATGAAAGGAATAAATGTTCTAAATAAATTAGTTTAGCAATTTTAATAATTAGAGGCAATATGGACCAATAGGAAAATAGAATTTTACTATTACATACAATAAAAGGAAAATTGGATTAATTTGGAATTCTAGATTAAGCCTTGACCATATGATACAAGATCAATGGAGAAAAACTTTAAGAAGATTCAAGAATAGACACATGGAGAGTTAAGAAGCCTAGCCATTTCCATTGGTCCATGTGTAAAGAAAGTAAATAATGCTTAAAAAGATATTTTGAAGCAAAATTTTATGTTATCTACTTTGGCAAAATACGTGGATAGTTAGGAACATTATTTCAATGATCCCAACGGTCAGAAGTTAGATATATGGGTTAGGAGTACACCTTTAAAATTTCAAGAAGATCCAACGGTTAAAGAACCCGAAATCAATATTTTACGAAAACATGTTTTGAATGAAGAAAAGTAACGAAAATCTACCAAGGCCAAGCTATCTTACGAATTTGCCTAGAAAAATCAATGTAGATGCACCGTAAGCAAGCTTGTCCACGTGCAAGGCTAGAAGGCAAGGGAAAAGTGTAGAATTTTCATGAATCTAGCCACTTGTAAGGTGGAAAAAGCCTAGCCAATGGAATGAAAGCAAGTAGAAAGAAAGCCATAATTACACTAGGATAGTTTGTAGCAAAAATCAAGCTTGATCACTCTATAAAAAGGGAGCATAAACTGAAATTTTGGACAGCCTAAAGGAGTGAAAAATCGTGCAGCCATATAGCTATATCCCTTTCCAAAAACAATTTCCATACACATCAAAAATGGCCGTGCATACTATCTCCTCATAGCTTTCTCACTTTAGCTTCCCATTTAGCCTTTTTCTATCATCCTACCTATCATCAATAAGCCAAGTCAAGATTATTTATCTTGTATGTTCCACGTGAAGCTTAAGGGATCAAGGAAGCAAGGTTGTCTAATTTTGAGAAAACAAGCAAAGGTATGGGAAGTAGTTTAATAAACATGGATTAGATACTTGATGGATAGATTTAGCACCTCTTTATTAAAGATTTAAAGCTATGATTATTTCTTGTTTAAATACCTAAAGCTAGAATACAAAGAATACAAAGAATTTGAATTTGTTTAGATAGCTGTCTAAAATAATTAAATCTACTTTGTAGCCTTAGATTACTTGTTGTATTCCTTTATTACTAGATTAATGTTGTAATAATTAATTATTTAATATGGTTGGTTGTTATTTCAAACCTAATAAGGCTGTATGATTAGGTTGCTGTATGGAGCAGAATCTGTAATTAAATGAGGCAGTATGTGTTGCTGTATGATATTTTGCTGTATATTGATTTAATGTTGTTGTATTTGGATTTCTGTTGCTGTAAATTAATAATTCTGTATGCTGTTGTTGCTGTATGTTGATTAAGTTGTATGTTGCTGTTGTTGTATGATTAAGTTGTATGTTGCTGTTGTATGATTAAGTTGTATGTTGCTGTTGTTGTATGATTAAGTGGTAGGTTGCTGTAAAGTAATAATGCTGTATACTGTTGTTGCTGTTATCATTTCAGGTTGCTGTATTTAATTAATGTTGCTGTAGGCTGTATTTATTTATATCGTTGTATGTAAATACGTTGCTGTATTGCATTTATGAAGCTGTATCATACTTTATATAAATTGTCGTATTGTATTTAATTGCCGTAACATATTTTATTTAGTTACTGCAATGTATTTAATTGCTGTATGTGTTATTGGATTGCTGTATTTAAACAAGTTGCTGTATAAGTTGATGTAGCTGTATGATATGTTAATATTCACTTGATGTTGAGCTGAGATTCTGTAATAAAGATGATTTAAAAGTGAGTTGCTGGTTATTTTGTGTTCCACTGGAGTGGGTGGAACTATATGATATGAATTCCACTGGAGTGGGTGGAATGAGTTGATATGAAAATTGAAACAAATGATAAAAGAGATAAATGAAAAATAAAACCAGCCATTACATACATCATTTGCATTTATCCCCTCGGAGCGGAGGGAGGTCTCACTGGAGTGGGTGAGACTGTTCCACTGGAGTGGGTGGAACTGTTTTATGGTACCTTTTATCCCCTCGGAGTGGAGGGAGGTCTCACTGGAGTGGGTGGGACTGGTTTCACTGGAGTGGGTGAAACTATATTGATTTTGGTACCTCTTATTTAGGCCTCTGAGATCTCAGTCATGCATCATTTAACAAAGAGATCATGCATCATTCATATATCTGTCTATAAGTGTTCTTTTATGCTTCTACATATTTATTATTCATTTTAAAGTTTGCTATGTATTTGGTATATAGTTTATTTCCTGTCAATTATCTGATCTTGTTTATTAAATACTTACCCGAGTTGTGTCTGTGGTTTGACACCTGTGATGACCCCAATGTACTTGGGCGAGCAGAGGAACAGTGAGAAGCTGAGAAGTGGAGAATTTGGATGACTTGCTTGCTGTGTTTTGGCTTGATGAGTAGATGATCTGGTTTTTTTGTGAATTATGGAATTCGTACTGTATTGTATCTATATTTTATTTTGGATGACTGTACACGGACTGTTATATTTAGCTATGCTTCTCAATATAAATAAATCGTGGTGAGGATAATCATTTATGTTACTTACGAATCATAAAATTAGCAAGCAAAGCGAAAGAAATTTTCGTGAAAAATTTATACTGATCTAATTTTAAGACAAAGTAGACACGAGATTTTATCTAAAATCAACCAAGCACGAGAGAGTAAAGAGAGGCGTTACAGCTTGAATGAAGTTTCATGTGTTGTTGAGTGTTTCTATACATAGGCGATATGTTGTGTACTTGAATAACAAGCTGAGTTTTGTACTTGATTTATGTTGAATTTCTGAATAAAGTATATGAGACAATGATTGAAAACTGATGTTGAAAATAAAAAGAATGAGATATGCATAAGTGAATCAGTCTCATGTGTCTCATAAGAATTGCCTCAGAATGGATGTGTATATAAGAGTTACCTCAGAATGGAGGTGTGCCTCAGAGCGGAGGTGTGTCAGATAGTTACAAGGACTAAGTCTGTGCGTTCAGACAAGAGAAGTCTGAGCTGGGGGGTGACTCTTGTGGTGAGGAATCACGCCACCCATGATGATCACATGAAGTGTGGGTGAGAACCTGTGCAACACCGGGAGACCCTGACTGGTCGGATCAGTTCTGGACCACTGGGATGGGGCAATCTTGACAATTGGTACCAAATAATAAAATTTAAGAAAATTATGCATCATGATAAGAGTCTAAGAGAATTATGCATCTTTAAGAATGTTGTTATGAATGTCTGCATATTGAATATATTTTGTTCCTTAAATTATGTTTATCATAAACTTACCCTATATTTTGTGTCTGTGGTTGACACCTGCTATGACCTCAATTTTATTTGGGCGAGTAGATGAACAGTAAGGAAAGATTTGGCAAGCTGCTTTTTGATGAAGAACTTTGTTGAAGATGTTTTGTTGTAATAAATATTTTAGTTATTTGTTCTATGTAATAGAATCTATATCAGTTTGTATTTTATTTTACAGTATATCATAGTGTTGCGTGATTATGGCAAGTGCACCGATCGTTAACAAGTAATAAAGTAAGTAAGTGAGTTATCGTCTCCACAGGGATTGGGGTAATTTTCACAGTGAGACCAAAAAGAGTGATTGAAACCAAAATAGAAATGACGCAAAAGAGTGTTGTTGATTGATTGGTTGTTTAATGTAAAGAAAACATAATTAAAAATAAATGCAGTAAATTGAGTTAAGTTTACCAATGGGTGATGAATTGTAGTCAGGCACAATCCCTTCTGAGTCCTCCTCTTTTACTTGACTGGTTCGTTAAGTTAAGTTAATGTGCACATATGATAAATCTTTTCTATAATTGTGAAACCCAGATAACTAGCGAGTCAACCCTTTAATTGATCAAAGAACCCTAAGCCTATAG